>JAOEGT010054867.1:0-18784 GCA_025447795.1 Speoplatyrhinus poulsoni | reverse complement strand
TGAGAGAGAGAGAGAGAGAGAGAGAGAGAGAGAGAGAGAGGGAGAGATATTGAGAGAGAGAGGGTGAGAGACAGAGAGACAGCGAGAGAGAGAGAGAGAGAGAGAGAGAGAGAGAGAGAGAGAGAGGGCGGGAGAGAGGGAGAGAGAGAGAGAGAGAGAAATCAGCCAGTATAATTCTTATTCTACCCTAATGCAATATTGATGTTGGCAATGTACATATTAATATTTTATTTTTAACATTTATTTATGTGTTATTTCTTGGTGATTGTAGCTACTGTATAAATCCTTATTTTACTGTAATGTGCTTTGAGAGAGAGAGAGAGCGCGAGCGAGCGAGAGACACACACATCCAAAGGCATTTTGTCCTCCATTTGCACTGGGGGTCCGGGGCTAGCAAAACGTGTTAATGCGCCTCTTTGATTATGTTCGGGCATGTGTGAATAGTGTGTAATTCCCAGAATGATTTTCAAGGTGCCTGGCAAATGTAACTGCTCTACCATTCTAGTTAAAGTCCGGCAATCTCAGATTCATGAAGGCATCACCAGAAAAGTAAACAAAACGAGAGAGAGAGAGCGAGCTAGCGAGCGAGAGAGAGGTGGGGGGCAGTTACTACCCATTATATAGTTCTATGGTTGCAACTGTACATTGTTTTTCCTCTCAGTCGCCATGACAGTCTAGGCATCTGTCACTGTTGGCAGCTGCTAGCAACACGTCTGTTACAAGGAGATGGCTGTGATAACCTGAACACAATAAACCCCTCAATGTCTAGTCACTTAACCAATAGCAAAGTGTGTTCTGTAAAAAGGTTGTGATAGATTAGCTTGTGATAGGACAGGATTGTCGAGTGGTCTGGGTGTTTGGCTCCCAGCCGAAAGGTTGTGGGTTCAAACCCCGGTGTTGACCTACCTGTAAGCATCCTTGAGCAAGGTGCCTAACCCCCTACCCCCCTACCGCTCCCGGTGATTGGTCGCACCCTGCATGGCAGCAATCACCAAATTTGGCTGTAGCTGTAGGCACATTGCTACCCCTTAATATGTACCCCTAAAAGTTCAGTATAATTGACAACATTCACACCAAGTACAGTATAAGTTGTTAATGTATATAATTGGGAATAATGTTCATCTTGTTAATATAGAAATATACTGACAACTGTTCCCCATTGTGTTACATTGTAATGTTTTCCATTATTTAGTCTCCCTTATTTAGTAGCCAATGGGGGTGGGTATGTGACTGATGCTATGCAAAAACTAATTTGAGAAAAAGGGGAGCCCTGGTAAACATCCAAGGACACCGTTTCTATTAAAAAGACTCTAGACTAACAATCTGTTCCTAATAAGCTCAGGCAGTCCTGCCACTTCGAAGGGAATTAACCCCTGGGGTTAGAATTGGTGTTCCATGGTAATTAAAATCAACAGTAGCAGCAGCAGCAGCCTTTAGTTTAATATTTGCATTTTACTTGAGGAAATATGTCTGATTGTATCACAGTTATTGTGTCGCTTTTGCTATGGAAGTAACTTAAAAAAAAAACTTATTGGAAAAGTGTGTGTTGTTGAACTACTGTTTAATATCAAATGTATTCTATACACCTTATAAATACTCCAAAAGCCATAAGAAATGTTCACCTTAAACATTTTTACAATCTCCCAAAACGTTACAGTATAGGTTTCATGCTGCTTAATTTACTGTATAGGTAAATTGGAAACGGCTACTTTCCATCTCTCTCCACAGTTCACATCCAGTTAGCTGCCAGCTGTTGACCCCCCCACCTCCTACTTGGCAAAATCCCATTGTGTGTCCATGATGTCACGGCTCAGGACACATGCGTGACTCAGTCAGCATCGAGCCTCAATGACATAGCATTGTAGAACACACACACACACACACACACAGGAGGGACAGAGGAGACAGTGATGATGATGATGGCGATGACATTGTGATGATATGAGGACATGCAGACTGATAGTGACAGCAGGAAGGCTTTGGTGTCACACTGACAAACGCATGACAAACCCGGGGATCTGCCACCGTAGCTGACACTGCAACTTCCCTTATAGCTTAGTTGTAAACTTTGCATGCAGACAAACAAATCACGTCTGATTATCTGAAGGCATTACCTTCTAAAATAATTTAGGCTTACAGCGTTTAGAGACATGGTATTTATTACGGCCATCACTAAATTGTAATAGCTTTTTTAAAGTGCGATAAAAATTTTTATTTTTTTTTTATGGGATTGTATTGTGTTTTTTTCTATAGAGCCCAATGAGGATAATAACTATTACCTCAAACAGATAATGGCTTTACAAATAAACATGCATAACAACGCATAAATCATTTGCACCTTTTCCAGATTGACACTCTCATGGGACAATGGAGCCGCAAGAATTAAATTCTGACATTTCATAATTTATAGCACATAATGCAATCACAAATTATGGTTTTCCCCAGACGAGTTAGACAGGTATGACGAAGCAATGCAAAACTAATTTGGTTCGTTGCCTGTTTGCGCACCAGAAGCATCAAGGTACAAATTGACATTTTTGTTTATTATAATCAGCAATTCTATTATTTCCCCTTACATGAGCATCAGATGTATAATAACTTCACATTGAAAATGTCAACACCACTTAAAGTAATACGTACGTGTGTGCGTGTGTGTGTGTGTGTGTGTCTCTCCTGAACGCACCCACCCTACGCTAATGAGCTAGCTTCGCACCAGCAGAAGCATGTGTCTTGTGTGGCTGGGCGACTGCATTTGATGGAAACATTGCGGGGAATGTGTTGCATTGGCGTTATGTAACAAGCACTGCATTAAAGCAGGCTGGCATCCGACACATGAAACCTGGACTCAGGCACATGTACCCAGGCAATGAATGTCGAACACCCACTAACAATCAACCCTGTATTTTAGGGAGGGGGGTAGGGAGGGAGAGAGAAAGAACGAGAGAGAGAGAGAGAGAGAGAGAGAGAGAGAGAGAGAGAGAGAAGGCCAAAGGGTTCAAGAAATGAACTGAAAACAGAATAACTGATATTCATTTCAAAAGACACAGCCGGTGTGAAAACTATACTGGCAACAACCTGTGAAACACAGATGAGACGGGGGACAGCAGGTGAGTTGTTACTATCCTGTCGGAGGGAGCCAAAGATACACACAAGTGTAACAGAATTTTATCCCGCATAAACAGTGCTTTACTACAGCCTCCAGCTGGTGCTTAACAGAGTGAAAAATGGATCCCATCGTGCCAGGAAAGCTCCTTAAGACATGCTTCCTGTCTGTGCCTTATCTGATTAGCAGAGATATTTACTCAAACTGACAATTCCTTTTTTTTTTTTGTAGAGTTCACGATAAGATAGTTGCATTTCAGCAGACCTTTCACCTTTTCTTTGATGTAGAAGTTATTGGAGGCATAGCATTTTCAGTAAATCTAAGGGATCTCTGAAAGTAGAAAGGACGGCTTGGTCTGTGGATTTTTTAACAATTAAACAACTCAAACTACAGTAATAGCCTCACCAATTAAAGCAAGAGAAAGCATTAAAAAGCTTTTTTTACAGTAAGATTATTATTAACGACAGGTTCACATGGCCGTGGTGTGAATGAGGTCAACTGAAGCGGAATGGGCAGAGCCATGGAAATAAAGTTAAGCCAAAGGAAGTTCAAAATTGTCAACAGTCACATGGTTCATGGAGAGGCTAAACTTATGGCAAAATAGTTCCTGGAAGTGCTTGGTGTATATATATATACACAGATATATAACTAAATTTGTTGGCAATTAGTAGTCGATTAATGCACCGAGTTACATTTAAAAATAAATGTATAGGGTACTTTATTTAGGCTAACTTCCGGGAACTATTTTGACGCTCCATGATCTGCCACTGCTGTGAAAAAATGGTTCAATGGAGTAAACGGATATGGCGTAACTCTATTCTTTCCAAGGCTGTGGGATTGGGCACCATCTCCGGAGAAAGGCAATGGAATCCTTTAAAATCACTTAATTCAGCACCATGGACAGAGACAGGATCATGGCTGAGATAATGAGGGCGCGCTCGGTCACTGCTCTGCCTACCGACATTTATGCACAGTCTCCAGTGTAAGACTGGGGGTGGGGGGCATGCTGGTCTAGTGGTCTGGGTGTTGGACTCTCAGTCAGAAGGTCATGGGTTCAAACACTAGAGTTGCCCTACCTGTAATAACTGTACATTGCAAGTCACTTTGGATAAAAGCGTCTGCTAAATGACCGAAATTGAGACATCCAGCCCAAACCACAAATTAATCAGCACTGATTTTAACTTATATGCATCTTGCAGAGAGAGAGAGGATGCATACAGTTGCATAAAGTGCAACCAAAAACAAATCTACAAATAAAGAGTATATCCTGTTGGAGATTTATTTTGTTCACATATTCTACGTCTGTTTACAATGTCGTCACACTCTCCATTCTCCAAATCAGTGCAGTGACATAATGGTATCTAGGTTACCAAGCCCAATAACTCTGTAAACCACTGCAGTTCGTAATTGAGCGATCAGCTCCCTGTGTTTGCTCCAATGCAACACACTATTTTAAATAATTATATGAACCCGCAATTTGCTCAATTACCTTTGCCGTTCCAAACACTCTTTGGAAGGGCCATCGTGTCAGCAGCGATTTATTTGCGTAGATGATATGTTGTGAGACAAATTCAATTATGTGCTCGCTCTACAAATATGGCTTAAGCGATGGCTGATATAGCCTCCAACATAAACAGAGGCTTAGCTTCACCTATGCTTCAGCTCGCAGACAAACAACAGTGGGTTCCATTTCAGGTGAACACACTCGGTTTGCCCAAGCCTTTGTTGAGCAAAGTGTTCTTTGTTGGATGAATATATGCCTGTTCTATTTAGTCAGCCATTGGATTAGGTCCCATTGAACCTAGTTACCTAGTCCTAATTGTGCAAGCTCCACCTGAATATAAGTCTGGTAACTGCATTCAATACTGTTGAATGTTGATTGAATTGATACTGTTGAATACAAACACAACCAAGCCTGGATGCAGGTGTGTAGTTCAGTTGGTGCAAGCAGCAAAGGAAAATCATGTTCTGATTGGTTGAAAGTGGTCCAATTGCCTGCTAATGATTTAACTGCCACATCTTCATTGTCACCATCTAACAAATTAACTTTTAATTAAATTAAATAAGACCGATTTATAGAGTGGAACAAACCGTGGGGCTTGTAAAAGCAGAATGATCTTACCGGGTTAAAAGGTATTTTCAGCTATTGTAAGCTAATTGTAAGCTAATACACTTACACAGTTACACAGTTGTCAAATTCACCAAATATCCCCTCGCATTCGCATGCTGAAAAAAGTACCCCTTATTTCTATACTGCCCTGGCTCTGTACTGTAATTATGAACATAAACAAAGTGGAGAACACCACACACAACAACAATGCCCTTGGCTTCGCAATGTGTTTCAATATGTGGAGCTTCTGAGTGAGTTTGTTATGATTTGAGCTCGACGTTAGAAAGCATTCTCGAGAATTACTGACCTTTAACTGAACCAAGCCATTCAAAGGCTGTCAAACATCAGCCTGTCTATTCTACTCCTTGTCTCCTTATCAAAATGTGTGAGGCAACCCCACTGCAGTAAGCAGAGACATAAACACAGACGAGTGGATCGAGACCCCCATATCTGTGTTTCCTCAGTAAAGCTTGTATAACTCCGGAGCAGCTGGCAGCGAGACATGACTCATTATGTGGAGAATCACACCAGGTCAGCCAGTGTCAGGCCAGGCAATAAGGGAACAGTTGGCGCCTTTCAATGCATTTAAAACGTCATGGAGATAATGGGAAAGAGCTGTGATGCAACTCTGATATGTATGTTGCCTGTCTCATGTTCCCCGTCTGCTTGTCTCGTCATAGTGTTTTCCTTGTGTTTCCACGTCTGTTCATTGCCACTCCTCTCCCTGTGATTCAGATGTTGTCTTGTTAGTTCCACCAGTTTCTTAGTTTACCTTGTCTAATGAGTTTTCACCTGCCCCTTGATGTCCTTGTCTACCTATGTGCCAAGCCTTTGCGTTCCTCCAGTATATTGCTACTGATTGTTTATTGTGATGCTTGCCCCAGCATTTGTTAAATAAAATCTTGTATATTAGAAGTTCTGCTATTTGTGTCGTGAGCTTGGGTCAAACCTCACCTCTCAAGCGTTACAAGGACGTTGGACAGCTGGCTTTCTGAATGTTAATCGGTGCGGTTTTAATAACTGTAGGGAGAATTTAAATGTTTTTACTTGTCCACCTTTGTGTGGTGATTATATACAAGCACATACCGAATGTGCTCTTGTGCACGTACAAGCACAAATGCATCAACACAGAAGAACACATTTAAATACTACAAACTCCCAGTGGCCCCAAAACCCAAAGATTAGGCCCCAGCCTAACACTATAGTGCCAGACACTAACGGCTCTCACTCATGGTGAATATCAGCTACATGATTAGATATTAAGGTAACAACGCTACAGATAATTTCACACGGATACACTTACTTAGACCTAAAGGGGAAACTGGACTTTTAGTGAAATTCGTAAAAGACCAAGGGAAGAATTTGTCAGACATAAAAAGACTAAGCAACGTAGCCTATTGCAAAAACCCAATGAGACCAAGACGTTAAAGAAAAAAAGAACGAGCCCAGTGGGGCCTAAATGATTCATCAGCTGTGAAATATTAAGACCATGTAAATCAGGGTTGACGCGAGTGGGTGGAGAGAACCTGTAACTTACACTGAGCTGACAAGCCCGTGGCCCGTTGCAAATTGAGAAAGGAACGAGAGCATGGGAGCTGAGACCAGAAGGAGGAAAGCCTAAGAGGGAAATACATGACAGAGTGAGAGAAAACAGGCCAAGCTAAAAAAAAAAAATACGAGCAAGAAAGGTACGGCATAAGTTCAGGCGAGGATACGACACACTGGAAAAGGCCTAGAGTTTGTTGTGAAGGAACAGATTTGCTTGTCGGTACTATATCATGTACAGTGTGCATATAATATATTATGGTGAATAATATATGGTATATGAACACAAGGGTTCTATTTCAAAATGAGATGACACCGTGAATCTTTTACCCATTTCCCACTGCTCTCCCGATTTGAGTAGTGCCTAGAAATACGACATATTTACAGCAGACCAGCGGTTCTGGTAGACTTTCTCGTTGTCCATCATTATGACGTAAATTTTCTTTTATAATCTATTTTTAACTGTCACTTTTGTTTTTACAATAAAATGAAGTAGGACCTAATTATTAACAATCTCTTAGTTTCACGTTCATCTCCATTTTATACTTTAACAAAGCAGCATTCGTTTAGCAGGACACAATCAGATTGATTTTAACTCATTTATCTTACTCTTTTCAGTGAGATTAATATTATGCCACTACTGTACATTTCCATTCGGTTTAAAAATAGATGACGCTCAAATGTTAGAAAGTCTAAATATTGGCAAAGTGTAATCAAACTGCAATAAACCTAAAATCTGTGGAGCATGCACAGAATGTATAGGATGTAGTGAAAGTGGCCTGTGATCAGAAAAGTGGGGCAGATGAGTATGATGGTCGATGAACTGAATACAATTTTATAATATTTTCAGTGCGTAACAAGTTTCTAGAATATCCAATTTTTCTAACGAATTCTTAAAACAAACTTTCCTCTGTTGGATGACATCTGACAGGCTAAGTTTAGTGCATGTATCAGCGCAACCGGCTAAGGTACAACGATTGATGCACGTACGTGCACAGTGCACCCATAAAATGAAACTGTACGTCCTACCAACAACCGTAGTAGGTTACAAATGTAAGCTTTCAGCTGTCGAGTCAAAGATGCATCAATAAACGGAGAAAAGCTCACGTGTAGATCTTGTTTGCAACTGGCTTCAGAGCCGCCGGCCGCTTGAATCATATCACTGCACCGCACCAAGGGGCGGTGTCTGCGTCTTTTTGAGTTCTCAATATAGGATTCTATTGGAACGCCCTGTTGTAAAAACGAGTGCGCCTAGATTGCCTTCAGTGCAATCAGTCAAGCTGACGGACAGCCGAGATTTGTCCGTCATTGTTAAAAATATTCAGTCAATGACGGAAAATATTCGGTTAACGCGACCTCTGCAGCACACGATTAATCTGTGCCAGAACAATTCAAACTGGTTTCCAAACGCTCGGACCCCCCACCCCAACCCCTACATACCTCTCCTCCTACAGATGTAAGGCATCAAAGCCAATAGAGGACTGGAGCCACCGTGTAAATTCACGTCCAGATTCCCAGCCAGATAGGGGGCAAATGACCTGCAGCTTGGCCTTTACAAGGGCTGGGAGGCTGGGCTATCGGACCTGCATAGACGGCTGTGTTAAACCAGGGAGCTGTGGTTCCCTGCTACTGATTGTATCACTAACAAACGGAGGTTAAACTCTTACCCCTCACACCCCACCACAACCCCCCAATCTACACAGCAGGATAGGCAGACCTAGGAAAAAAATTACCTAGAAGGTGTTAGGCACCAGAAGAGAGCAAAATTAATCAGATGGTTGAGAAACCATGGTGTCTTTGAGCTCTGCCAGGCTCTGGGGCCCAGATCAAGGACTCTTGACACACAACAGCCTCAGCCGCACTCTGATGATGAAACCAAGCGGCAACCTCAGATGCTTAAAAATTAATCCATCGAGAAAGTGCCCAAATCTGCAGTTCATCAAATGGCCACTTGAAGCTATCTCCAAAAGCGAGGCAATCCACATAGAACCCCATGTTAAAATGTACACCTTAACTGCAAAAATAAACATTTACAGCCTGAACCATCCATTTAAATTGTTTAGAAAAGGGCAGGCACAAAAATACTATGAGAATAAAAAATACGAGATCACTGTCGGTAACGTCATACCTAAACTATGCCTGCGGCTGCCGATGATGGCGACTCGTCAGGGTCACTGTAGATCAGACTCAACCACGAGTTGTCCAGACTCCAGACCCAAGCTGTTCAGACCGGGTATCGCAGCGAAGTCGAACGGAAGCTCACAAGATCATGGATGATCTCGCAACAAGGCTGTCAATCATGACAACTGTATGGGGGTACAGTTGTCATGACATGTCTGGACAGCTTGAGTCTGGAGTCTGGACAACTCGTGGTTGAGTCAGATTTTGCTGTTTTATATCCATTCAAAATTAATACATACATGAATCCCATTATTATGGATAGCTGGGAGTTACAGGCAGTCAGGTACTGCAAAGATGCTGGCCATTTATTTAGACTAGTCTATGGATGAAACCCCTTACATAACACAGACGAGGCCACAGCAATCGAAAACCTTCACTGTAGACCACATGACATCTACTCCTGCTCCCAGAGGACTGATGTTAATCTGCAGAGCGAGTCCACTGGTAGATTCACTGACTCACCCTTTCATCAGACCTGGACAAACGGCACGACAACAGGACAAATCAGCTTGGCAACAAAGTAGTATGAGTCACAAAAAAACAGCTTGAGGTACTGTACACAATATTAAACCCATATATCTAGTTGGTCTTGTTATAATATTTGTCTGGCTCGGTAAGCGTTCTCCAATGTTTGATAGTTTGTGTCCAACCTCCTCAGGGCCACCGTAGTACTGGTAGTTCAACATTATGTGTGTATGTGTGTACACTGTATGTGGCCGTAAAGGGTTTAGAGGTGAAGTCAGCAAGGCAATGGAGAAAGATTGCTGGTAAGTCTATCAAAATAAAAACACCTCTCCCTTCAATGGCATAGTCTCCCCGTCCTCACATTTCGGCAAGCATTGCAATAGCTGGGATAGTGTTGTGTGGTGCGGTCTGTACCACTTTGTGTTCCCATTTACATGGCTGTGTAGAAACACTAAGTGTTTCACTGCACACACAGAGCATACAGCTAGCAGACTGTGAGAAGATAGTCGCTGAATTTGACTAAATGCGTATTAGCTTACGATCGCTGAATCCACCTTTAAGTTATATTGTATATGCCACATTAGATAATCCACAATAGGAAAAATTTGTTGGACATCACCCTCCTCTGGCAAATAATTCCTTTAGTAATGCTCACACTTAAATACTAATTGCATTGGCACATTGTAATTATATTATGATAAATGATTAAACAAGCTAGTAACACCTGCACAAGTGAAAGATAGATTTAAAAAATAATAATAATTCCCACACACAAGCGCTGCAATAGATTCAGGCTATTGCAGCCAGGGGGAGAGTTAAAGAAAAAGCGAGACAGCAACACAGAAGAAGACATAGTCTGCGGTAATAATGTGCGCGTGCATTGAAGCCTAGACAGTTCGTAAGCAGCAGCAGACAGCAAACCCGATGCAGCAAAACACAATGTGAATACATATGAAGATGTCTAAAACTAAATAGTGCACCAAGGTAGTAGTTGTATCCTACCAAAACATCCGGAGTGATTGTAATGACAGGATGCTAGATGACAGACTGTTTAATTACAAGGTGCTCTTATGGAGAACAACCTGCAGTTACTGTCAGTTTTGCCACTACAAATGTTATGCAAATAATATGCAGATTAGTGCTTATGTGACTATTAATATGACTTCAATTTTGCATGTAGTTTTACATGGATTTACATGTTCAGTGGCCAAAACCCTAGGCCTGGACACACATTCAGGGTAACCACGGAAAAACAAGCCAATCATGAGGCTCTATGAATCTCCATGATGGAATCCTGCAAACCCCCTCATGATAATGGAAATAGCCACACCGCAGGCTCCTAATGCCTAGTGACTGAATGAACGAATCATCAAATTAACTCTATTCTCATTAGCTGTTAAAATTACTAATGCAAACAGTGAATAAAAAAAATAAATTGTAAACAAAAAGAATTGTATTATTAAAAACAAAAACATTTCAGGTTTTATTTCTTGTTAAATTCTAACTCTGGACTGATTAGGAAACCCACATGTCAACAAGATTTTGACGCGTTTCCCTAATTCAATTCAATATAATAGATGTCTAACGGAAATGGAACAGAGAACTGATTATTAAATATGTTCTAACGTTTTACTAGCCACTTAGAGAAACATTAGCCAATGAAATACATTAGATGGGCCTTTGGGGATTCACCCATCTCCTGTTTCTGGAAAGCATTCTTGATTGTGCGGTGTAGAGCGTCACTCTAGACGAGAAGCAAATGAGGTGCGAGCGAGATGTTTACAAGGCTCACCAAACAGCCGTCCTCTCTCTCTGTGCCCAAAGCTGCTCACTCCCTCTCTATTTTCCACCATCATCTCCTCTCAGTTACTCTTCGCTTCGCTCTCGTCTTTCGAAGGGCCAATTAATGGCCCTTAAAGGGGGCGTCAGCCAGAACAAGATATGACTGCATTGTTAGTCAGGGGGGGACTATTTCCCAGCTAGGGGGACTGGGAAAGGACTATGGGGCCGTGGGATTGAGTGTCATAGCGACACACGCACAGAGCCACACCCACAGCTTTGATGTAGAAGAGCAAAAAGGGCCCCGACTCACTGCTAAGTCATCAACTATGCCTGTCAAGATAGGACTAAAGATAAACTCTGTGTGTGTGTGTGTGTGTGTGTGTGTGTGTGTGTGTGTGTATATACTGTATTGGTTGTAATCGTTCTTATATATAGTTCCATGGTTAAAATGCATGGTTACTCAATCCCTGCCTTGACAACCAGTGACAGACACACAATCAAATTACATCTTCTTATAGAGATCTGACCATGCATGTTCCATCACACCCCCACCCACACCGCATCCAATGTTCCCCCCTAGGGGCCTATTAAAGTCTCACAAGCATCACAACAGTCAAGCAGTCAACCTTGAGTGTGGCCTGAAGCACACTTGCTAACTGACACCACAGGTTTCATCTTGCCGACACTGCAGGAGAGCTTAGAACTGTATTCTTTGCCTAATGAGTGATGGAGCAGCTAATTGGTTTATCTGCTAAACTGCAAGTTTCTTATCAGCACCATTTTGAAGTGTATTTGAATTAGTAAATTACGTTTTGAAGTGGTGTTTTGGCCTCAAATTAATGTTTCTACTGCTCACAGCCTTGATTGTCAAGGGGGCAGGCAGGATATTCATATAGTCTGTGTGTTTGACATTCTTCAGAAAGATGTCGAACCTTAGTGTTTTAATTACACTCCTGGTAAGTCACTTTAAATAGAAGCATCTGCAAACTGCTAAATTAAATTAATCATTTAAATGTTTATGAGCTGCTGATGCATTTAAGAAAATCCGCTGGCTTATATGATATGCATTTCAAATGATTCCCTGCCATGGTTGTCCAAAAGGCTTATAGCAACTGAATGATTAACTGAACTTAACTTCTAATATATGTTGGCTTGTTAAATTACATTTTAATTAACATGCTGTTTGTTAATCAACACGGGGGTAGATGGGTTTCTCTCTCGCCATCTTTCTCCCTCTCTCTCATTCTGGAAAAGCAAGACACAACAAACACAAAGATAGGAATTATCTTTCTCGCACACATACATATATACTGTATGGGGTGTAATGGTTCACCATATCACGGTTCGGTTCATACCTCAGTTTATGAGCTTCCGTTCGGTTTATATTTAGTTTTTTATATCTCTTTTTTTTTTTTCCCTCAAGGGTAAAAACTGGGAATTTTCTCTCCCCTTTATTAAGCTTGCTCTGTAGACTAAAATGTATATTTATTTTGTCTACACTTTGCGCATCAGCTTCTCAGCAAAACATAGTGTGGCACACGTGCGCTATGCCAGCTTGCTACCTTATGTTAAAGAAAAAAAATGGTTGGATTATTCCACTATAAACAGTAATTGTTTGCTGCTATAGTCATGTTTAAATTAGACACCTTTTCAAATCAATAATTTGGAATACTAAAGAGAAAAACACTATAGCTTCGTTGCTTAGAGTTACACAATGCAAACAGGCGAACACAACGAACGAACCACACACACACATGGCACATGAGACAGCGGCCTGCCACCGAATTTATAATAAACTGGCAGTTTCGGACAGTTTTCATTCCATGGTGGACATCACGGATATTGTATCGACACACCCCAGAGACTATACGTGAGAGAGCTGCTTGAATGCCAAGGTAAATAAATGCTGCCACATGCTTAACCCACACAGACAGTGACTGCAGATTTCCATATGTGAACCTGTGTGCGTAACGTGTGTGCGTGCAATTGCTGTGCGCATTGTTATTCCTCAGCAAAATGACACTTGACTACACACATTGTAGTTTTTAAGTGTGATATTATTTCACATTGTTTAATGTGAGTAGGCTAGTATAGATGGGTAGGCAATAAACCTGTTGCCAAAATCCCTGCAAACCCGACATCGTGGTGACGGGGGTTAATTAATCCATGAATCGAGAACACATGGTCACACTGGGGTCAGACCAGTTTGCCCAGTAACTGCTGTCGCCCGTTACGTGCACAGAGGAAACACTTGCAGCGGCTTGCTGAGTGATACCGTAGCCACGGGATTATAAAAGGGACAGATTTAGCCCGTTGGCCCGTTGCTGAGCTGACAGACTGACAGACAGACTGACGGACATACTCCACATGTGTGGAGAGTCAGTTGGCGGGGGTGGGGTGATGATGAGGAGGACAAAACAACTACAGAACGTTATTGCTGTTTCAGAGGAGGCTGTCCGGCCAGGTTGATGACGGACCCCTGGCGCCCTCCCCCCGCCAGTAAGGGTTGCATTGAAGAGCCATTACATCCGAGTCTATTGAAAACATTGCAATAAGAATGAATGGACTGGCTCTGGCATCCTATTAATTAACCAGGGTGTCTATTGAGCTCTGCGGCGGCCATGTTAAAGGCTGCCCTGATGTCATCAATCTCAGTGTGTGTGCATGAGCGCACACACACACACACACACACACACACACACACACACTATCTGCCTTTCACTGACCCATTTTTGGTCCGCAACAAACAGCAAACTCAGTTAAACGATTCAGGGCAAACAAGTCGCTGAAATGTGTTTTATTAGTCTTTTATTGTAATACCAAGTGGGGTATGCTACTAAAAACCAATACGATTTTCACACTCGACCATAATAGTGCAAAGAGAGCGTAAAGATACCTTCTGTATCACTGGTTCCAGTTGGACATTTAGCCAATGAGATTCCAAGGGACACGTCAAAAGCTTCTGATTAATACTAGGCGATTAGACCACTCTGAAGGGGCCTCCAGTTGCTTATCTTCCCTATCACAATGAAATCTCCTCTGCTCTGCCCCAACGTACATAAGCTAGCATTGCCATCATGCTAGCATCATCATCAACCATGAATTGTGTCTCCATTTGTGCTGCACAATACAGACCAACAATACGCACTGGTGACAACATATCCGCTGATTTGTCAAATTGTGTCCCGTCCCGATGGATAAGTCCTCCCACAACAGCCCACGATGTCAGCCGCTAATGGAGTCTTTCTCCGGCTTTGTTGGAGAAGATGCACGCGAGGCAGCAGGCTCCTGTTGGTGGCTTTTACGAAAATAATGGCCAGGGAAAGAAAATAATGAATATGACACAGCTGGAGATATAGCAGCAATTATAGAGACAATGTGAATCAATGTGACATTTAATTTGGCCCTGTACGGTTAATAAAGCAACCAGTACAAACATGCATCTAAAGCGAGGTGTATTTGGGTGGAGAAAACTTGCTGGGGAAATCAAATGAGGCGTTTGCGTTTAAGGTGGCTGATGTGCCTCCATTTATAAGCACAGAGATAGAAACACAGCATCAATTCCTCTACTAGGAATGAGTGACCACATACTGTTGCAAGCAGCATTGGATATCAACCTGTGAATTGAAATTGAACGTTGGCCTGCTTGTACTTTCGTCATATAAGCCTCCCGGCATCCATTATAAGCAAACACGACATCACTCTTTCCCTGCCTCCAACTAATGAAGGAACTGGAAACAGGCAAAAGGAGATACTTGCAAATGTGCAAATTAGAATGAACTGAGGAAAGGAGTTTTTGGAGTACAGGGATGGATGAAAAGAAACAGCAGAGAGGAGACAGAGAGAGAGAGAGAGAGAGAGAGGTGAAAGGAATGAATGCAAGCGTGAAATGCATAGAGGGCATGGATGTGTGAAACAGAAACGTGGCTAGCAGGGAAATGAAGACCAAGAGTAAGGAAAGGAAAATGTGTGTGTGTGTGTGTGTCGGATGACTGAAGGGTGTAGGAAGTATTGTAGCGGTGTAAGAAAATACCGATACACTCGAGTATTGCAATATTACAGTACAGCACGTTGCGCGATACTGTATCGATTTTGTTATTAAATGTATTTCCCATGTTATATCTAAAAAGAACCATGTACAAAACACAGATTTAGCTTTATCTCCATCTGCAGTCCCTGAGCAAGTTTATACAAGTGTTTCTGTTAGTTTTTGCAGCGGCACCACACATTAGCATTGCTATGAGAAATCGCAATAAATCGCCTTGCTTACGGTATCGCAATATATCGAATCGTGATCCCTCTATCGTGCTACGTATAAAGTGTTCTTGTCTAGAAACACAAGCGTGAAAATGAAGGTGAAAATTACTGTGCGCCTGCACAGTGAAAAGACTACCAACGGAAAAGCAGCGATAGAAGGAGAGATTAAAAGGCAGAGCGATTGGTAGAGAGAGAGAGAGAGAGAGAGAGAGAGAGAGACCAGCTGAATAATGGAGGAGTGTTAATGGGCGTCCTAATTATAACCAGGCCCAACAGATGCCCCGAGTGCCTCAGCAGCTGGATAAATGCTGGCTCTCCTCACCGGGAGGCACACACTTGTTGATACGTGCACGGGCACACACACACACACACACACACACACACACAAGGTGTCTGCTAAATGCTGTACAAACTAATACCGTAAAACCTACAAGCCTACTGAAGTACAACACAAAGTTTCTGCTGTTTGATTTCGGGTTCATACGGGGGGCGGGGGCAGTCTCTGCTGGTCCCTGAGGGGCATGGGGGGCAAGGATGGAGGGGGCGCACAGGTGCCCTTGTCCTAACATCATTAGCAGCGTCTCAACACGATACCTCCTTGTTTCACAGCTCAGATGCTCAGTCACAGAGCAGTACAAGGTCACAGGCCTGTGTGCGTGTGTGTGGGTGTGCGCGTGCATGTGTGCGTGTATCTAGCAGTAGGTAAAGCTTCTCAAAATCTATTTACGCCTCTGCGATTTTTCTCAGTAACACTGTCACTTTCTTTAAACCCATACAAGAACTGGGTCAAAAGGTGTGTGTGTGTGTGTGTGTGTGTGTGTGTGTGTGCGCGCGCGACTGCGCGTGCGTGCGTGTGTGTCTTTGTCTCTAGAATACAAGGTCAAGAGGACAGTTTATACTCCAAATACACAAAGCAGCCACAACAAGATAGAAACAGCGCTCTGCAGAAAAGAATGGAAGCAGCTCTTGAAAAGAAAATTCCACCAAAAACAAAAAAACAAAAATCAAAACCCTCAAGCTCTCATTAAGTCGCCTTTAGAAATGTGTGCACACAAACATGCGCAAATATTGTGGAATAAATAAAGTGTGCAATTGTGTCCATGCAGTATTGTTGTTTATTAGCCTCATTCTGTGTGTGTGTAAAGGTGCTTTCATTGTCACACACACACACACAGTCACACACACAATGTGTGAGGCACATGTGCTTCTCCTCTTTTCAGTCTTGCACATGATGTTGACTACAGTATACAGTAACTCATGGCAGCAAGACAAGTTTCCAATCCTAACAACACGTTAATACGGGAATTTCTTCACTGTGGTGTGGAGAAACTGAAGGGAATCACAGCACATTATACTGTACTGTACGTTTGGTGAGCTTTTTTCTCTGCATCTGCATTTCCAGCAGATTAGTTTTACGCCTTAGCAGACGGAGTGCTCCCAAACTCAACAACAAGCAAATCCACTCATGCAAATATCCCATGAATGCTACGTCAATTAATAATTTGCATAACAGCACTGACTGACTTGAGTATAGCAGCGGTAGAATACAAAACAATGTCTTGTTAGTTATATCGGGTCTCATAATAATACTGTGGTACAGTATATGGGCTTCTGCGATGCATTTCCATTGCACAGTTCCATGAAAACTAAGTATTTCTAGTGGTCGCATGAACAGACAGCAAGCAACAGAAAGGGAGAAATAATATTAAACACTAAACTGTATCCTCAGCATGGTATCATTTTTTGATGGCCCATCTAGATGCACGTGCGCTCGTGTGTGGGTGTGTGTGTGTGTGTGTGTACACTGATAAGAAGAATATAAAAGCATACTCTAAATGTAGAATGCTGCGCTTGGCTACGAATTTAAAGCAAGCAGTTTGACATAAATTGTCCCTGAAAAAACACTGTTAGCCAGAGTTTGATTGCTTTTGCAGGTACATTAACTTTGGTGCATACTGTACAACTCAGATATTACCAGTCTATATATATTTTCACAGCAGCTCAAATCACCTGTGTCCTTTCTAATGAAGTTGGAGACAGGAAGTAGCTTTTTTTTTTTGCTGTGACAGAAAGATATGTCACTTAAAGGCAGGGGCAGTCATTCTCAAGGATGCTTGCTAAATTCGAGCTCAAATCAAAACAATATTACTCCGCAGAGCCGGCCCACACATTGAAACACACTGTGAAGCAAAGCGGCTTTGTTGTTGTGAGCGGTGTTCACCACTTTGTTTTTGTTCCTATTGACGAAACCAGGGCTGTGTAGAAGTATCAGATCATTTTATTAAACACGCACAGGGAACGGTAAGATAGCGGAATTCGAGGAAATATTTGGTGAATTTGACTAAATGTATATTATCCCACAATTAGCTTGCAATAGCTGACTATACCTTTAAGGCTTCATTCTGTCCTTTACATCGTCTGGGACCAAGGTACACAATGAACTTCTCTTAGGGCAGTTAGTCCCTATTAACCTATTAAGTATGTTTAACGTGTAATGTGCAAAAAGTAAAATAAACAAAAACTGAACAGTGGGCCGTCGAAAGGAGGGAGAATCACAAGTCGACAGCTAGACCGGAGAGAAATGGAGAGAGCGTGGATAGATAGATAGATAGATAGATAGATAGATAGATAGATAGATAGATAGATAGAGAAAGAGAGAGATGGAGAATGAGGAAAGCCTACGAGAGTGGTTGAGTGTCTGTTGGAAATACGTGACACGTTAACAGACACTCAGAGCTATAATGTGATTCCCTCTCCATCATAGACAGAGACACATAGAGACTAGGGGGAGTCCTGACTGTGTGATTAGAAACACATTTTACAGCTCCCTAGAAAGCTGCTTTGCTGTTGGTGTGTGCGTGCGCGAGTGTGTGTGCGTTGCAGCCCCAACACAGACATGTCTAATTACAGGGACAGGGATGGTAAGAGCTTCTCAGAAAACAGCCAACGTGAGCAAAAAAAAAAAAAAAAAAGGAGAGGCCCGGAAAAGAGGAAACTGACGAATGAAGACAAATGTAAAAGTGATGACCTGAACTGATATTATGCTCCTGGCTAGTTTGAACCTGCTGCCAAGCAAAGCGGGTGCGCACACACACACACACACACACACACACACACACACCTTTCTTGAATCGCACGACCAAGATAACAGGTACATCCTGGGTATCCAGGGAAAAGAGCGGAATCGGAAAAGAGGAAAGGAAGATATGGTACAGTACAACACAGTGAAATACAGTAGAGTGACAGGAGAGAGAGAGAGAGAGAGAGAGAGAGAGAGAGAGAGAGAGAGAGAATGAATCGAGTCCTGTTTTAAGGGCTTATATTCAGACAGTAGCAAGGAA
>JAOEGT010054857.1:0-18788 GCA_025447795.1 Speoplatyrhinus poulsoni | reverse complement strand
AAACACAACACATAATATACGTTACAAACGTATCAAGACACACACTCACTACACTTATTGTAAACACAACACATAATTTACGTTACAAACGTATCAAGACACACACTTGCTACACTTATTGTAAACACAACAACACATAAGAGCTTCAAGTTATCAGGTTAGAAGTTACTTCAGTTATTGAGGTACAGGATAAAATACAACACTTAAGAATTCAATAATAAAGAGATTGTACAAGGGCTAAAACATAATTTTTGAATGTTTTCTGTTGCCCAGGATACCCTGAAACTCCTTCCAGAGGGGAGCATGTCAAATTCAGCAAAGAGGGGTTGTGAAGGATCCCCCACAATTTGATGTGCTCTCTGGCTGCAGTGACGCTCTTATTTCACACTTGGCTCTCTTTGTGGTTTACATATCATTTTCCCAGCCATGTTCACAATCTCACTCAATTACATCACCCCAAGTGTTCATCTGAGGAACTGCATCTTTTGGCACTTCCGCATTGCGTTCATTTCTCAGCAACGGCGGTTCCCGGTTGGTCCAAAAGCGAGCGTCCCTCGGCTCACCGACCATTGCGTCCTCGCTCTGGGTGCCAACGGACAAGCTAGGCAGGACGCGGCTAATGGGGGAATCACAAGCCTGCCACCGCTGAGCGGATCGGCTCCATCGCCTAATCCTAATTTCTCCTGAGTGGTTCACATGCATGCCTGCCAAACCTGTTGGCTGTGCCTAACGTGCACACGCTCTTACCCCCTGGAACAAGGGCACTGTTGTTGTACCGGGGCATCGCAGACACGTTTTTAAGAATACATGTACTGAGGTACATTTAATAATTACATTTTGGTTCCTGATTGAACCTAATTCGCTGTTTTGCTATGAAGGTTGCACATGCCTTTTTGTTTTAATCTCATAAACGTTGCTTGTTTTCTCACTTTTGCATGTGGTGGGCATTAAGCATTGAGTACATCAGTAAACACATGTGGACGTGTTGTTTTTATGTAGACGCGCTATTATTCCCAAGCCTATTCAGTTCGTGAAGCCATTTGCAGTAATACGAAGCAAATGGGCACATTATTTTATGATTAACATGGCGTCTTGCTTTAGGCTAAATCCTCAGACCCTCAGACGTGTGGGACTTGTGATAATTGAACATTCTTGTCTTTGTAGCTGCTTGAAATGCATACCTTAATGTTTCACAGTAGGCTGGTGAAACGGAACATGGTAGACCTGATCTCAGACCAGTAGAGTTATCTGGGGAGGGCAGGTGGTGAAACAGAGGCTGGTGCAACAGGTGGCCTTATGAACCACGAACATTAAAGGTGGTGTCAGCGATTCTAAGATAATACACGTTTTGCCAAATTCAGCGAATATCTCCAAATGGTCAGCTAGCTGTCCTGTGTGTGTGTGTGTGTGTGGGGGCTGAACAAATAATCTGGTGTTTCTACACAGCCCAGGTACGCATAATGTTGACACAAAAGAAAACCGCAACACACAACACTAGAGACAGAGCGCATTTCCCAAGTCCCAAGAAACCTTCCTAAATCAGCTTTTAGGAAGGTTTCAAATGTTTTTTTTGTATAAGTCAGAAAAGTTATCTTAACGCAATGCAACGTCCATGGAGCGCTGAGAACTGTTTGCCCCCTGGTGGGCGTGGTCTTCAGAGTATGACACATTGCGCTCTGTCTCTATGGCAACCTTGGCACTGTGTGAGTGGGGGGGCTCTGCTTCTGAGGGAGCACTCTGGCATTGAAGGGAGAGAGATTTCTTTTGATATAGTAAAATAATATACACGTAACGATCAATAACAGTCCTTCTCTGGAATCCCTTAATGACATATTTTATTCCTGTCTACAGCCATTCAGTACCGTACGCATGTGTGCATGTTTGTTGTTTAAGCTCTCACCGATTACTGAAGGCTCATCTGATGTCGTGGCGTTTGACCCAAACCTGTTCTATTTCTGCCTTGCGGCCTAGACAGATACGGACCTGTCTTGTGTTATTGGATCACAGCAGAGCTGCCCTGAGCATGACGACAAAAGTCCGCTCAGTCATGAAAACTCAGTCCAGAGTCCAGCTTTGAGCCACCACGCACAATAAATCATAGCTTCTGTTCTTCACGGGCACCGGACTGAGATGAATTGCACACGCACACCAGTGCTGTACATTAAATTTGTTCATAAATGAAAAAGCATCTCTTCGAGGTCTTTGTAATGCAGTGCAGTGTGAGTGTCTCTGAATTACAGCATCGGGGTTCACCTATGTGTATGACCGCATTAGCGACGCCACCGTCCCTACAGAAAAGGTTATGAATCCCTGCAGATGGATCATCCTGCAGGGCACTTAACAGCAACTACTAGGTTTCTTTGTCCGGCATATAGAGCTAAAGATTATGTCTCTTTAGTAGTCTGCTTGTGTTGGGCTATACTTACAATGCCATCGTCCATTTGAAGGTAAGCACTAAGCTGACCTTGGCTCAGCTCCCGGTGTATTATTCAGCCTGTGATGCGTCCGTTCATGGTGTGATGGCTCAGATAAGATTTATTATTAAACTCTCGCTGGCCTCTCGGAAGGCTCATTCATCCCCTGGACTGTGTGATACACAAGTGTGTTATCTGTAAAGAGCTCACCACTGTAACGTTTGTTTCACCTGCATATTAATAGAGCCATGCTGATGTAAGGCAAAGAAATAGAATGGCTTGCACTATTGCTTTGAGTTGTTCCTCTGTTTGTTTATGTATCTCCCCATCTGACTCTGACTGCCTGACAGGACGCTCAGTCATTCTCACAGAGGAACCTGGCTAGCACTACTGACAGTACTTCCGCCCTGAGCTTGTTTAGTTTGCTTTAATTCTTTATCCTAGCTAGGAGGTCGAGGGAGGTGGAGAGGCTAAACTGTAAAAGAAATATTGCTCCAAAGGTGGCTTCTAGCCTGCTGCTGGCTAAAATTACACCTCTGGAGGTGCGGAAGTGTTCTTGAGCAAAGCAGTTGGTGTCGGATATTCCTCTGGCATCTTTGCAGATGTGGAGAAAGTTAGGTTACACTATATATTGCTGCTTTACTGCTTTATGTTAACAGCAGTAAAGCTAAGACACACAAAGATTTATGCTTGATAATATATTTTTTCCTGGCCCATGAGTCTTTTGTGATGTTGAGGCTTGTACTTTGTATTTTGTGACACACAGTTTACTACGCCAAGCATAAGGAGACTTACATGCTACCCTGTTTATATCTTGGATGATTCCACATGTGGTCAAGTCTATTATCTCTTGCAATTTGTAGGCTTGCGTTGTAATAATGTAGCTTTGCATAATACATGAGTGCAGTTTATTTTCTTATCTTCGGCACATCACAAATAGTACTGTACTGTGTGTGTGTGTGTAAATGTATTGCTTGTATAACATGTTAAAGGCAGGTCATCGATTGAACACAAAAGCCTTGTACTTTTCCCAAAGTTTGAAGGATAATGTAGGCTGACTGACTACTGAATGTTGAGTGCTGTGGTATACATTTTGAATCAAAGAACGTCTAGGGTATTGTTGTTGTATGAATGATTTATTGTGTTGCGGGAGAAACAACACAATAGAGTTCACAGAATAGAGATGTATTGACTAAAGCATGTTTTGTGTACACCAGATATTGTACGAAGGAGGTTAGTAGGAAGATGGCTGTGGCAAGCTGTGGTTACGTGAACATGTAGTTCAAATTGCCTCATGGGAAATTTGAGTTCAGATTGCCTCTTAGGAAGGTTTTGTTCATAGCATTTGACATTTTTATCTTTGTTGCTGAACTTTCACACAAATTACTTTTGATGTGAAAAGCTGTCTAAATTAACAGTGTTTCTCTTTAGAACTCTGTCAAGTTTTATATGTGAATAGTCTTACATTTATGTTTTAATAAAATAATCGTAATTATCTGTACTAAAACATTTATAAAGTTCAGTTTTTTAAAAGGTTATGACAAGGAATTATAAGTATATTATTCTTGTAAAAATACAGATTAATGTGTTTTTTACAGTTTTATATATTTTTAATGTGACAGTATTTCTTTCCCTTTTTAAAATGTATTTATTTAATTTATTCTTTTACAGTAATGTTCTGGCGGTCCTGCTGCCAGTAATTTTTTTTTTTTTTTTTTTTTTTTTTTTTTTTAACAGTGTAGGGAGCTCCATCAGAAACGCAAGATGTCTGTAGGTACTCTGACTTATATAAACTGTTAGAAATAACATATTATAGTGGTATAATACTACTAGCCTATGTGAAATTACTATAAAGTAATATTATAAATGTTATGGTTCAACCACGCGAGTCCTCTGGCACTGTTATTTTTTAGGGTCCTGGGGAACTGCTGCTCTAGGAAATATGTGAACATGTGTAATTATTTTGTCTGATGTTCAGATGTCATTCACAGAATGACACCACAAACTACAAACAGACCTCTCGGGACAGATCGTAAGACGTGAAGCGTTTCTTCCTAGACTGCCTTGGAAAGCTCCGATGAGTCAAAATATGCAAACTAATCCTGACCAGGCTCTGCCTCTCGGAGCCCCGTTGCCAACGCACGGTCCCTACGCCCCACTTTAACACTCCCTCCCTCCCTCCCTCCAATGGTCTGCTCTCCCCTACAAGAGTAGTGTAGATGTGTGTGTGTGTGTGTGTGTGTGTCTCTCTCCTCTGTCGGCTTTGGGTCTGGCCTAGTTCTATGGGTCTGGCTCACTGGCTGGTTAGCTGTGTGTGTGTGTGTGTGTGTGTGTGTGTGTGTGTGTGTGTGTGTGTGTTCTGCCTAGCCTCAGACATCAGCCTTCACCTCTTCCCCCCCACCCCCTTCCCTTCCTTCTCTACTCCTCTCCGTGTGTGTGTGTGTGTGTGCGTGTGTGTATGTGTGTGGTTGGCGTTAGCTTGGCGAGAGCTGGCAGCACTCTTTGCCACAGTAGGCACCCGTCATATTCCTGGCGCTTGCTTCCACCATCTCTCTCTCCCCCCCTCTCACCCCTTTACCTCCGGGATCGGGTTCACTCAGTTCCTCTCTCCATTCATGACAGCAGACCACGCTGAGGAAAACCGCCGCCAGGCTGTCACTGCTGCCAGGCCTGCTGCTGCTGCTGTTGTCACGGCGACCTCACCTGCACATTTAGCCGCACGTAGCCCGCACGGCGTCGTGCTAAGACGCTGGCTGGTCTCGCAGCGCCAGCCTTTACTTGCCGTAAAGTCTCTGGGACACAGCGCTGGCTAACTGCGTCAAGATCCGCGTACATGAATGACCAAGTCGGATATGGAGATTATACAGAGGGATTTGGTTGTTTGTAAATATGCTAAGTTAGCAGGCTAAAGTAAACGTAAGAAAAACTAAACTAAATGGGAAACTGGAATGAGCACTGCACTAGTGTTGCACCAGATTTACGTAGAGTCGATCTGTGTGAGTGACGATGCTAACAACCAATGAAGGTCTACTTCCCCGCGTCCGAAAGGTGTTGTCGAGCTTGAAGGGGTCTGTATCGGACGTTCAGCACAGAGTTGCTTAGGTGACGTAGTGCTGATGGACGGAAAAGGCTAACGGTGTGCGCATTCGGCCACGCATGCTGTTGGCATTAGCGATATAAAGATTACAGCCTAGCCAGCGAAGGTTGGGGGTTCTGTCCATCCGTGGGGAGGTTGCTCCAGCTCTCCCTCTCCAAATTGTCCCCCCCACCACCACCACCTCCTTCCCCCAAATACATCGGCCTGATAAAGGCACTCCGGTAAATAGGGTTGTTTTTCAAAACTGGCGCGTAGCCTTTGTGCAGAGGCCAACCACTCTGTATGCCATCTGCTGACTGCACAGCAGAGCCAGACCTTTAGCACACAGTCACACTGTCCGTGGGTGTGAGAGAGTGTGCCGGCGTGTGAGAGTGCAGCTAAGCCTGCTACAAACTGCTCCCCCGCCCCCCCCCAACCCCCGTTATTCAAGAGGAACCTTCAACTGAAAAATGTAATGCAGTTTATTGCGTTCTGTAGTGCATTGCCATGTAGTTCATAGGTGTCATCTTAAACCATCAAAAAGACTCTGATTGAGATGATTCAAAAGCGATTCTGCCTGCTGTTCATAAAAGCCTTTCCGTTGGCAGTAGACTTCTTGATATGTCCTCTAGATTCGATATTTGCAAGAAAATGATAGCAGCAGCACAAATAGTGTGTAGTCCTGTTCCTTCTTGTCTGCCCACGTCGGTCCACAAGCTCCATATGCGGTTTGGTTTTGTAGTGAGCGTACCCATATTCAGCGTGGGTATTGCTGGGATACAGTATAAGACAGGTCACTATTGTAGCTTCTATAAGAGGAACAAATCTGCACCGGAGTTTTGTTTAAAACTGATTCTACTTAAAGGCGGAGTTGGCCATTGTAAGTTTATATACCTTTGTCGAAGTAAGTGCACATCTCCTCATGGTCTGCCAGCTGCCCGTTCTGTGTGTGCACTGAAATAATCCGGTGTTTCTACACAGCCCAGGCCCTGTATATGGGAACGCAAAGCGTACCACGCAACACTAACTCCAACACTCCAGTTGGGGGTAGGCGGGAAATTCTGAGGACCCTATGGCATTAGAAGGGACTGGAGAGGTGTTTTGATAAGAGTTGAAAATATCAAGTCTTCCTTCAGGATAGCTGACTGCATCTTTAACGGAACTATGCTATCTGCAGAGATGTAATGCTTTGTTAATTCACAATAGAAGTTTGCTTTTGAGTGAGAAGTGATGGCGTTTTGGACAAAGAAATTATGTAGTGGTAATGTATCGCGTACCATAAGCGCTCATCATGCCAACCGATCTCTGAATCAGGTTATAGATGCTAGTTTTGAGGGTTTGCCACAAGTATAGTGTTGCTTGAACTCTAATCCAGAGCATTGTCCAGGGAGGTTATTTGGCCATGTTGGCTGTTAAAATGCACAATTCAGCCATTCTGTTGTGATTCACTGGACTCAACAGCTCCGTTTGCTGTTGGTATGCCTGTTTGCTATTATTACTCATTATGAGCAGCTTGAATTAATCTCCCCCTGGCTCTGACTATCTGCTTCACTCGGCTCATAGCAGGACACCGTTTCTAGATCCCGCTCTGCGTTCCGCTCGATGTACTGTGCGATGCGTATTGCTAGGGAGTCGAGGCCGAGCCGAATTGTATCACTTGAGGACAATTTGACTGATCTGTTGTAGCCTAATGTCAAAACGCTTGTCCAAAAGTGGCAATCATTTGTCTGTTAGGTTAACCAATGTGCTACTCCAATTCATGCTGAGGTCAGTATGTGTGCGCACCTCGTAGCCTGGCTCTCAGATTTTGCTGAGATTATAGTCTGGAAACAGCCGCACAGTCAAGCGTGTGTTTCTATGGTGGTAGAGCTAGATGAGGCGATCACAACAGTTGTAGCAACACCTATTTTGGTTCTAGACTGCTCCAATAGTTTCAAAATGAACCAGAGGTCTACGCTCAGTAGGAGCCAACACCTGCAAACACCTCCAATGGAGTGTGGCCAGACCCTGTTCACCAAGTGCATTGTGCGTCTGGTTACACCAGGCTACATACGTGGCCCATCTCTGTGACTGCAGATGGATTGCACTGCAGGCTAGAAACACTTCTTTTTGCCCGGACTAGTCCCTAGTCCTGGTCTAGTCCCTGGTCCAGGCCATGGTCCAGTCCCTAGTCCTAGTCTAGTCCCTGGTCCAGGCCATGGTCTAGTCCCTAGTCCCTGGTCCAGGCCTTGGCCTAGTCCCTAGTCATGGTCTAGTCCCTGGTCCTAGTCTAGTCCCTGGTCCAGGCCATGGTCTAGTCCCTAGTCCCTGGTCCAGGCCTTGGTCTAGTCCCTAGTCCTGGTCTAGTCCCTGGTCCTAGTCTAGTTCCTGGTCCAGGCCATGGTCTAGTCGCTAGTCCTGGTCTAGTCCCTGGTCCAGGCCTTGGTCTAGTCCCTAGTCCTGGTCTAGTCCCTTGTCCAGGCCTTGGGCTAGTCCCTGGTCCTAGTCTAGTCCTGGTCTAGTCTCTGCTCCTGGTCTATTCCCTGGTCTAGTCTCTGGTCCCTGACCTGGTCCACATTACTCATTGGAGGCTTGTGTGCCTGGACCCCTGCTGGTAGGACTTTGTACTGCGCTGGTGTGTGTGTGTGAGCGTGTGCTCACACACGCATGCATTCGTGTGTAACTGCACATCTGGCGACTCGAGGATCCGGTTGCGATCAGCTAGCAAAGCACATGTGTCAGTGAGTACAGCAGCACTGATGGAATCTGGCCTTCTGTGTGTTTACCCCTGGGGATGTGTGTGTGTGTGTGTGTGGGAGGAAGTCACTGGTTCCAGTTTGTGGGCCCGGGGGTGGGGCAGGGACAGCTCACTGCCCCAGTGAGCTGTCTGTCAACACCATTGCTCCTTCAAACACCTGCTTGTGTGACTGTCTGTGTCTCGTGCGAGCGCCGCACATGGCATCGTCGTCCTCCTCGCTCGCTGTTGCGTCGGCGAGGGGAGCGAAGAAACAACCGTTGACATGTTGTTTGGCAGGAGCAGAGTGAGACTCAACAGAGACCTTCGCGAGGATCCTGCGTTAACGGCGTGTGATTTACTCGGGTTGACTGCATCATGTTGAGACATTCCTCCAGTCATATAAAAGAGATATGCTCGTTGTGCTGTTATAGCCTGACACAGATTTATATTGGTTGGCTGCCAGTTGAAAACTTTGCTAGGAAAGTCTGGCAGAAGGGATAGGATGAGCCAGCATTCCTTCCCTACAACTTGTGTCAAGCGCAAGGGTGGGCACCAATGCTAACGTGCGTATTCTGTGCGCAGGTTATTCTGCCTCTGGCTCTGGCTCTTCATGGGAATCCATAAGCACCAGCAGTATGTCACAGATGGTTTATTGTGTGGAGCACCTAGCCAAGTGTGGTGGTGGTCTAGAGACCCGCAGCTGTTGGCTGTGCTCGTCGTCACAGTGGCATTGCTTTTTTCCTGATGGAAAGGAAGCATGCTTTCACAATGGTCCTCAACCAGGGGTCATATGAATTAATTAACAGTGTCTGCCTTTATGCAACAGTATCATTATTATTTAGTTTGACAATTGAAATGTGTCTGGATGTGTTGCCGGTTACACCTTTGAACCAGTGGCTAGTTACTGTAACAATGATTTGGATATTGCGTGTTTATAATGTCATTTTACTTCAGGTAATTACTTAATTAATTTATCAGTTAATAACATACATACACAATACACAGAATGTGATTATATACACACATTGGGTTTTAATCAGCCCTTTAATCAGTTGTTGAAAATACAGCTGCTGAAGAATACTTTTTTTTTCTTTGCAAAATAAAAAAAGGGTGTCTGTCTGTGGTAACATTGCTCAGCTTTGAGCATTACTGAGGCCAAGCGTTTAAAGTGTGTGGAATGTCAATCATGTCAGTTGTCCTTCTACAACTATCTCAAGGAACTGTGATGTGCCCTCTGTGAGGCGCAGAGCTGTGATCCTGCAGAACATGCTTTTGTCTCTTTGCGTTCCACCGGTCGAGCTGTTACCCTTTCAGCTTTGGTCTTCCCCCATTCCCAGACCGCCTCCGTGGTTATGCGTGTGTGAACTCCTGCCCACGAACCTCCAGGGCATGAGGCCATGACATGGGGCACTTCCCAAAACAAGTTATGAGGTGTGTTCAGATCATAGACTGTGTGTGTGTGTGTGTGTGTGTGTGTATATATGGACAAAACCCTCTGTGACGTCACCCATAGCCTGCTGACACATGGGAGTCGATGAGGCAGCCATTCGCTGAACGGCAGGGTTTGGCACTCCCGCGTTGTATTCATATCTCAGGTTCCCGCTTGGTTCAGATTAGCAAACCAAAGCGTAAATGTTCACCAACAAATGTTTTGAGAAGAAAAAAAAAAAAGAACAAAAGCGCTGGCTGAATTGGAATACAGCTCTGTCTGCAAGATGGTAGATTGATGGCAGGCTGCAGTGGTAGAGGTGAACTTGATGTGCCAGATGGTTTGGTACACAGAGTACAATACAGAGAAGCAGAGAAATTCAGGGAAGCCGTCCATTGAAACGATTTGGATAAAGGCAGGATCAAAAAAAATAATATAAATAAAATGTGCACAGTGTCTATCACAGTATATAGCGGGCTAATTTCACACCTAAACAGTATATAGCGGGCTAATTTCACACCTAAACAAGCTCATTGTTTTTTCTTTTTTTACATAGGGTGAAAGGTGGAAATTAAAGGCATAATACAGTAGGTTTGTATTCTGAGTGTTCTGTGACTGGCTGAGCTAGTGGCCTCATTCACAGCTCCCTGCTAATCCCCAGTAAGGGCTGGAGTCAGCTGGAGCCGGCTGACAGTGGAGCAAGGAGACCTGACCATCACACCACCCTGCAACTCTCCGCTACGTGAACAGCCAGCTAGTGAACAGCCTGCTAGTGAACAGCCTGCTAGTGAACAGCCTGCTAGTGAACAGCCTGCTAGTGAATAGCCTGCTAGTGAATAGCCTGCTAGCAATGGCCAGCTAGTGAATAGCCTGCTAGCAATGGCCAGCTAGTGAATAGCCTGCTAGTGAATAGCCTGCTAGCAATGGCCAGCTAGCAATGGCCAGCTAGTGAATAGCCTGCTAGTGAACAGCCAGCTAGTGAACAGCCAGCTAGTGAATAGCCTGCTAGTGAATAGCCTGCTAGCAATGGCCAGCTAGTGAATAGCCTGCTAGTGAATAGCCTGCTAGCAATGGCAAGCTAGTGAATAGCCTGCTAGCAATGGGCAGCTAGTGAATAGCCTGCTAGCGATGGGCAGCTAGTGAATAGCCTGCTAGCAGTGGCCAGCTAGTGAATAGCCTGCTAGTGAATAGCCTTCTATGGGCAGCTAGTGAATAGCCTGCTAGCGATGGGCAGCTAGTGAATAGCCTGCTAGCGATGGGCAGCTAGTGAATAGCCTGCTAGCAATGGCCAGCTAGTGAATAGCCTGCTAGTGAATAGCCTTCTAGCAATGGGCAGCTAGTGAATAGCCTGCTAGCAATGGGCAGCTAGTGAATAGCCTGCTAGCGATGGCCAGCTAGTGAATAGCCTGCTAGCGATGGCCAGCTAGTGAATAGCCTGCTGGCGATGGCCAGCTAGTGAATAGCCTGCTGGCGGTAGCCTGCTAGCTTGTCTGCAAAATCCAAAGTTCCGTATTCCGCATTCCGTCTTCACATTTGGACACAGAACCTTGCGTATTATTCTATTGCTGACCACCAGCTTGGCTCTAGAATAACCTTGAATTGCTGTTGTGTCAGCCAACCTGGCAACTGCTGGGGTACAACGGTGGTGCCATTCACGGCACTCTTGTTTATCGAGACACCCATCGCTGAGACACCCATCGCAACTGCACGGGTTCAGCCCTTGACATCCAATTAGCGGAGATTAGTCGTTAAGACTCTTACTGCTTCCCCTCATCATACGCTAGTTTGTTATGGAGCCGCCGGCGTTAATACGAGCGCACAGTGACGCCACTGTGACCTTCACCTGCATGCCTCATCTTGCCATGTGCACAAGTTAGCACTGGTGTGGCTGGAGTTTCATTATGATTAATTGTTGCGCAACAGTCAGTGAGGCAGGTGAATTTAATTTGTTTTCCCACGCTCAAATATGTTTTTACACGCTGAAATCAATGCTATTTAATAATGTATTTCTTATTGTTTACGGAGTGGATGATGATGGGGTTAGGGCAGTTAGGGCAGTCTGTTTATCTATTAGTGGTTTTATATGCGGTTACCTTTTTGGCTGGGGTTTATTTTGTGTTTATGCAGCTCAATCAGTGTTGTTCCCACGGGAAATATATTGGGTTAGTGTTATCTTAAGCCATCTTTGTTTAACCACAAACGATGATTTGTGCATCTTTAATATGAGCCATGACTCATAGCATGTCTCAAATACCACACTTTGTTGTGAATGCTTAGTGAGTTTCCAAAACTGCATTGAATGAATTTGCCCATGCGTCTGTTGTACAATAGAGCAGTGGTTCTCAAACTGGGGCTCGGGACCCCCCGGGGGGTCGCGAGACACAGATGAGGGAGTCACAAGATTATTTTCAGAAATGAAATAACATTTAAAAATGATTGAAATGGCGTAGTTTAGCCATAATGGTTAGTAGTAGTACAGTTTACACATTACTTTGATGTATTCTGATACTACTCTATATTAAAATACTATTAAACAATAATATGACTGTTATTCTACCACCTCTGGGGATAGCGGAGGTCGCGAGCTGAGAAGTTTGAGAACCCATCCAATAGCGGATGAGACGGCTGCCCTGGTAAATTATATTATGGATTGCATTTAGTTATTTTCTAACCTACCGGCCGCTCAAAGCACTGTACTTGACTACCTCACACATTTGTACACCGATGGTGTTGTCAGCAATGCAAGCTGCCATCCCAACCAACTGCAACAGGATTTGAACCAGCAACTTTGCGATCACCTATCTCTACCCACTGTGCCAGTGCCGCCTGTGCTCCGTGTTCCAATGAAACGTTCCCAGGGTGTGAAGGTCACGTTAGAACAGTGTCAAGCCACGATGAATGTCTTTGCCTGCAGATAACGCCTATTTTGATGGGAAACCTAACCTTGTGGTGCATTGTGATTCTGCCGCAGAGCAAAAAATGTCTCCCATTACACGAGTTTGCAGTTTGAGAGGAAGAAAGGAAAGAAAAAAAAACAAGAAAAATCAGGAATTCCTCAAATTCCCCTGGTCTGGGCAGCCAAACCATGCCAATGTCACATCGGGGGTTTTATTTTAAAGTTTCATCTGGCCATGAACAAGACACTGTAGCTGGCAAGCAGGCTGCTCACTGCAGACCTGCTTGTCTGTTTGTGGTCATCTCCAGGGCATTTGCTAAACCAACCGATCACCCCCCACCCCCCTTCCCAGGGGATTTATTTAGCTTCTACCCGCTGAGAGGTCAGCTTTCAGGACCTCTATATATTGCAGCTTATCCTGCTACCGAGTTCCTTCCTAGATTAGCCGTAGTCTTAGTTGACGGCGGGTATCCACGTGTCTGGAAGGGAGGGAGGGAGTGAGTGAGGAATGAGTGTCTTGTCCTGCAGTAGGCATTGGGGCAAATGGATCACCGGGGAAGGGGGTGTGATGTGATTTACGGGGCAGATACCGAGTGGACCATGGTCATGTACAGAACAAAGTTCTCCCTGTGTGTGTGAAAGACCTGGGGGGTGGGGTGTGGTGGTGTGTGTGTGTGTGTGTGTGTGTGTGTGAGGGAGGGAGGGTAAACCAGAATTTCTAGGCCGTTTTCCTGTGCTGTGTTTGTGGTTCAGCTTAGAAAGCTGTCTTTGTTAGCCTCGAGAGATCAGGATGGTCTCACGAGGGTAACGCTAACCTTCAATTCAGCGTCTGGAGAACTTGGAAAGCCCGGTTTCAATCCGGGAAACCTGTTGTGCGGCCAATCAGCATCGTACTGTTGGCTACGGGCGTGGTTTAGATGTGCAACACAATAATAGCAGGTCCTACATGGGTTAAGGTAGATGCTGCAATATAGCATCTACCTTAATTAGAAGAGCAAATAACTGCAATAAAGCCTTTGCTTTTCAGGATGGAAAATGTTTTTGCTCGCTCTTCTCCAAACGTTTCTCCTGCAAGAGAGGATTTAACAGGCTCTGCTGGGTCACAGGTCCGTCCAATCACAAAGTATTTTAATTAAGGGCGCCTGCCCCTTTTTAAAACAGTTTCAATGAACTGCTCCATGGACGTGTCTAACAGACCATACGTCTGGCGAGTCAGGTTGGCTTAGTGGTGTACGTAGGGTTCATATTGTGGCTCGTGTGTTGCATTTCTCCCTCCGCTCTCGAGAGCTGGAGCGGGTCCAATATTGAGATGCTAACAGCTAACACCACAGAGAGTCTAGCACATGCAATCGGCACTAGCTCGGCCAGTGGATAGAACTAGCATGCAAAGCAGGCTAAGCGAGGAAGCATGTCAAGCTCTCTGCAGAGGTGCTAGACCTGATGGATGCCGCTGGTACACCGCTGATGAGACCCCTTCCCCCTTCCCCCACAGAGACAAGGGCCGGCTTGGCTCACCGGTGCGTGCCACTCTGCATTAAATTACCTTTTTATTCATTTAAAACTTAAGCGATTGCAAGCCAATGTGACGGAGATCGTCTGTCCCCCTCGGGGAATCGAACCCCGACCTCCCACGCAGAGAGCGCCACTCTACAAGGCAGGCTAAAACTTCATCCTGCGTCGCCAGAGCGTCCTATGAGGTGTCGGAGAGAGAGGAGTAACTTCTCTGCACAGCTACCATTACACTAACGCACGTTTTGTCAAATTCACTTGATATCGCCCCGCAGTCCGTTGGTTTACCGTTCTTCGTGCGTCCTGAAAACTAGTACTGAAATACGAAGGAACACTGCTCACAACAACTGAGGGAGCACCCTGTGGCATTGGAGGAAGATGTTTTTATGATTTGAGGCCAACCTTAGCAAGCATTCTCGAGAATTACTTACTGTACCTTTTTTTTTTTTTTTTATATTGTTGTAATATTTGACATACAGTACAACTGCATCTGCTTGTTCCCAACACAACCGAGTTTAAGCAAATCTAACCTTTCTAATCTAAGCAAGAGTCACAATGTCCTGGGTGCTTTAGTCCAGGTCTGGCAAAGGCTTAAAGCAGTAATTCATCATCCTGCATCTGTCGGTATGGACCGGAATACAGAGCCGTGTTTAGCTGAAATCATGAGGAAAACTGACCATGTAGTGCCATCGCAGCGACTCAGAGTATAGACGGTTAATAATAAATAAACAAATGCACAATTGAATCTAATGGAGTCTTTGCTATTCTGGTGTTTTTCTTTCTTTGTCATTAACTTTACCAAAGTAGCAGCTTTGTCTTTGTAGTAAGTCTTCACCTATACTGTATATGATGTTACACAGATATGTTGCTATCTGTGCATATTTTGGATAGGAAATATTGAAATGCTGTATGTCGCAGCTATGATTTTTAGTCTTTTTATGTTATCCAAAAAACATAACAGACTTTATGGTGTGTGTGTGTGTGTGTGTGTGCGTGTGTGTGTGTGTGTGTGTGTGTGTGTGTGAATAAATCAAAAAGAAAAGAGAATGCTTTCACATAAAAAAATAAATGTTTATGACAGTTTAATCGTAATTTTCTATTACCAAAATATCATCAGCATCTGATGGAAAAATTTGTCTTTTCACCCAACAGATCAAAAGTCGAACCACATCAAACCTTTTTAAATGATTGATATCTCTGCTGTTTAATAATTTAACTTTGTAATCTTGACGGGCCTTCTGCTCAATCTAGAGGGCGTCTATCTAGCTCAAATATAGTGGCACAAATATAGAGGAAAATTGCAACATTCATCTCTACTGTAGCCTGTAGCCAGAAAAGAAATGTCACCTCTGTGTGCTACATCTTATAATGTCCTCTGTCTGGCTGCTTACTCTTCTCATTACGCCTGTTCACTTATTCTTCGCCCTCCTCCCTAGTATGCCAGACCTGTGGAGATCGTCAGAGGCCCCCTCTCACTGTTTCCATGCCCTCACGCTCTGTCCGCTCTGCTCAGCGGAAAATCGCCTCCCTGAAGCTTCTGGATGTGACGAGGCAAATGGCAAATCTCCCAAACACGAAACCCGAGCATGATTTGTGGGGAGAGAAAAAAAACAAACCTCCAGAGCATCCCAAATGCCCTTCAACCCCCCATCCCAGAAAAAGTTTCTGGTGTGTGGGATACATGTGTTTATTTCAGTAGCAGGTCGGCTAATGTCATCTTGTGCAGGGAATGACCTCTGTGTGTGTTGTAATCTGAGCTCCTCTGTCCTTTGTTATCATAGCCGGGCCGGCCGTGCATGGTTGTGTGTGTGTGTGGCCCATGGAGCTACACACACAGTTTTGAGATTGTTATGAGATTAAAGTGGCCAAAACGATTCCCAGTGTTCCCAATGAATTACCCAACAATGAGTCTTCTTTTAATGTGAGATGGTGAGAAGGTTTGCTTCTAAACAAACTAGCGTACTACAGTACTGTGGGTGGCCTAAGTAGGATATGCTTCTGACTTGGGAACCTCTGGTATCTTTTAATGACACTGACAAATTGCTCTTTAGGCATCATGAATATGTAGTAATTTATAATAACTCACTACTTTATCTATTCCTGTCCTGGCATGGTTATTTGGTGTGCCTCCGCAATGATACATCAGGGCTCAGTGACTCATGATGGTAGAAAGAGTTACTTACCGCACCTTGGGCGGATACGTTTCCTTGAAGTTCCATGTGCAACTTTTGATCTGAAGTTAGTAGCAGCGCTACTGAAAGAGACATTTACCCCCTCCCCCCTCCTTTAAAAAAAAAATAAACTTATCTCAAAAATGCGTCCTTTGTAATCTTTGATGCTAACCGAGCAGGGCTTGTTTGCTGTGGTATCAACTCTGTTAGCAGTCGTACACAGCTGCCTGCTGCCCTCATCCGGAGAAGTGTTTTGCGTAGCACCAATGCATCACTACAGTATGCACTTCTGAAGCTAGCGAATGCTGTAGTGTCAACACATTGTGATGCTAGCGGATGCTCTAGCGTCAACATAGTGCTATAGCTTTCTCAAAATTTAAAATGGCAACATCATTCATTGTGAAGCTAGCGAATGCTGTAGCGTCAACAAATAGCTACAGCATTATCTTGTGAAGCTAGCGAATGCTTTAGCATTAACGCTTTGTGAAGCCAGTGAATGCTGCAGCCTCAACAACACTGTGAAGCTAGAACATGCTATAGCATCAAGACTTTGTGAAGCTAGCAGATGCTGCAGCGTCAACAACACTTTGTGAAGCTAGCGAATGCTATAGCATCAACACTTTGTGAAGCTAGCGAATGGTATAGCATCAACAAATAGCTACAGCATTCACTTGTGAAGCTAGCTCATGTGGCAGCATCAACACACCCCTACAGCAGTATCTTGTGAAGCTAGCAAGTAGACAGACACGTTTATGGTTTATATCAACAGAGTAGCTATTAGCTGGACAACTAAGCTTATACAGGTCAGTATGCTGCTTGATTCCATGACGGTGCCGCCAAAGACAGACAAACAGACAGCACTATCTCATTGTTGACGTTAGAAGGGTAAGGAGCAGTCACACGAGCCTTTGAGTGCTGTAGGGAGGAAAATGAGCCTTTCAGAAATGGTGTGTGGGATGCATGTGTCGTCAGAGGTATAAACCAAACTGTTTTTGTTTCAGTCACCAAGCTTCAACCACATTGGGTAATTCCAGACACACGTCCCTGACAAACGATGATGATATACTCTCCTAAAAGCCTTACCATGAGGAACTATTAACTCTGTTGTCATGGGAATACAGGCCACGTTTTAGAGGCAAGTAGTGACAGGCCTACTTATGAATGCAAACTATTTGATAAATGTCACAATTCCCTAAATTGTGTAAAAGGTCATTATCTCATCAATGGGGATAAGCACTGCTAGATCTTGGGGGTGGCGGGGGGTAGAGATTCAGGCTTACACATTAATCCATGTTAGGGTTGTAAAAGGAAGCTGTCATGCGCATTAGCCCAATAAAACCTTGCGCTGCAGTATAATTTGTAATGCTTGCCAAGTCCTCCAACTCTTACTTTCTCTAAGCGTGTGTTTTATTACTAATAACGTGTCCTGTTCCTCTGTTAGTTGAGCACATTGGGCCATTGTTTTGTTCTGCAATCACTCCCGGATTTAACATTGGTCTTGGCGGTTCACTTTTCACTTCCGCATGATGCCGCACTGAAGTATGCGTGCGCATCATAGCCCCTACATGCAACGTTTGACCTTTTTACATTCGTAATAGCATTTGTAGTAGTCGCTTTAGTTTTGTCTTTTTGTTGTATCTAAATTGGTTAGGAAAATGCAAATAAACCTAGCAATCACAGTGAGGGACTCTGACCTAGGAGATTATTGCAAGCGAATGTAAGCTCCCGTTTATTTATCACTACTTGCAATATAGAGCCTAAGTCACTTTTATTATTACTTATTATGGGACCGGAGTTTGGGGGAAAATATGTATGATAGTCCACGGCGAGAACAGAATAATTTTTAGATCCCGTTTGAATTGTGACACGAAGTACACATGATGTATACTTCATGTCATACATCGTGTGTGTGTGTGTGTGTGTGGGCGGGGAGGGGGACTCTAACCCAGTGTGAGCTCGTAAGTGTGGTGTCGTCACCTAGCCAAGTGTGAACCAGCGCCACAACAATGAAGTGTGATGGCATGTTGTCGCGTCATGTGACCAACGGTGTCTGGATCTAGGAGCCGCAGGAGAAGCAGCAGCCCAAGTAGGGGATGATCTTTATTGGGGCCAAGCAGCGGCCTAACAAAGCCGTCTAGATTGGATGTCACAATGTGTTTATTGTGGCGCTGGGCGGCTGCCTCTGCGTCTCTAACTAATGCACTCCCTGGCATTGAGCACTTCCTCTGAGACAACAGCGTTTCATTAGGCGATGGAAAGACTTCATTACACTCAATGGACTCGTCGTTTTGTTTATAGTTCTGTGTATGACCACTGATTCATTTATCCAGGACACTCTGGCCGTTTTGAACACCGCCACAAGCTAAATTAATGAGGCAGCAGCCGTTCGTCCCTTTTCATATTGCATATTGCAGACAGGAGGCTAATAATCTGTCAGGTCACAATATGTGATCTAATTAACCGCCTGCTCTAAAAGTATATAGACCAATCTCTCTCAGCCTATTCTCTGACGACCTTGGGACCATGTACCGTGTGTGTGTGTGTGGGTGTGTGTGTGTGGGGGGGGGGGGGGGCGCG
>JAOEGT010054846.1:8460-18791 GCA_025447795.1 Speoplatyrhinus poulsoni | reverse complement strand
CCTGGGTAGTAGCCTGCTAGGTGAGACAAAATACATGTGTTATAATACCTGGGTAGTAGCGTGCTAGGTGAGATTAGATATGAGTTGTAATACCTGGGTAGTAGCGTGCTAGGTGAGACAAAATATATGTGTTGTAATACCTGGGTAGTAGCGTGCCAGCCCCGTGGCACTTCCAAACACCTGCCAGAGCAGGGTGGGGTCATCCTCTCTGTTCTTCTTAAAGACGTCATCCAACGCATCCGTCCAATTCAGCTCATTTAGAATGATAGTTGCTGCACACACAGACGCATGCACGCACACACACATACACACCGCCATATTTTAGTAAACACGTCTACATTATTACACAAAAAAACATTCCTTGTGTGTGTGTGTGTGTGTTTGTGCGTGTGTGTGTGTAAACTCGTTGTTATACAGCAGTAATCAAGGCACTATAGGGGAACTTAAAAGGACATCCAGGGTCAAAGATCAAGTAGCATCCCAGATCCACACTCATTGGAATGCAGACAATAACCTGCTCATTGTCGCTCATCCCCCAGTGGGAACCAGTAAGCAGAAATTAGAGCACCACACCCAGAAGCCACCAGCTCTTGCTGTGTCAAACACTGGAGGGTGGTGTACTCTCACATAATGGCTCATAATGACTCACATTCACTCCATTTACACCTGGAACTCTGATGGTACAGGAAGGGCAATGTCGCCTGTGTGCTGCATGTGTGGTCAGTGCACATGCATGCTTGTGTGTGTGTGTGTGTGTGTGTGTGTGTGATTGATGTTGTGTATTGTGGGAGGCAGCAGGCATTATGGATGTAATGACACAGCAGCCAGGCAGCTCAGAGCCCAAACCACTCTCACATCACACTCACCGTGATAGATGGAGATGTCCCGCATGCTACCTCTGTCTCTGCCTGTGCCCCAACAATGATGTAGGTGCATGTGTAATAGATGCCCTGTACTGAATACACCTTGGCTCTTTTGATGTGCTATGTGCAAACACAGTCCATTTGACTGAACTACTCGTGTGTGTATGTGTGTGTATGTGCGTGTGTGCGTGTGTGTGTGTGTGTGTGTATCATGTTCCCTAGTTAAGCACGCAGCCAGTATTTTATAGCAGAACAAATAATCTTGCTTTGCTTTAAAAAAAATAAAAAATAAAATGAGACAGAGATACATGAAGAGACCAGACAGAGAGAGATAATAATTGTTATTGCAATGTCTGAACAACATAGCCAATGTCTAAATAACAAACAAATTTACATTAGCAAATATTTTAATTACACCTACATATCACACCTACATCATCCTACTTGTGAAGTAGGTTTTGCATGAAGAAGATGTAGTTATAAGTATTGCAAATTCAGCAGGGGCACTTGCATATGGACTCGTATACAGAAATAGCCGACACGATCACACATGCCAGTTTGGGCAAGTTATTACCTTTTTTTGTGTTATTACAGAGAGGATAGGAAGTATAAAAACGGTAGACTATCGCTGGGTACCGGTTCTAATGTGAATGGTACCCCAGCCCTAGTTGCTAGCCTATACCATCAGGCTAAATATTAGCAGTGGGACTATTTAAAATGATTAAGCAAACCTTTTAAAAACAAAAACCAGAGGATGAAGCACTGCAAATATGTATGTATTGGAGGTTTGGAGATAATGGAGTTGTACGAGGCCAACTACAACTTGTAGGCTATAATGGAGGTAGTTATTATCTACCTCCGAATTATCCCAATGAAATACTGAAACAAAATGAATACAGTACGTTACTGTATGTGACACAAAAGTGACAATTTTTTATTTTTTACCAATAACAAAAATGCTTGCCGGCCACCTTGGCTGGTGACTCATAAAGTTTATTTCGGACCCTGCTAGTAACATTACAGGGAAAATGTTGGTGTGGCTAAGATGTGAATGAAAACAGAACCAGTGCAGGGACAACCACTTCATTCTGACGCAAGAAGTGTTCACGTGGAGTGAACAAACCAATCACAAGACTGTATTGAAGTTATTTAAGGTATTTAACAGTTATTATGTAACTATTGTATATGCCTTGAACATTAGCCTACAACTTTATACCTATTGTGAGTTAAGTAGTTTTACTGGTTTTGCTACACTGAAAAAATACTATCAACAATAATCTCTTTCTGTTGCAACATATGTGTCCTGTGAACAATATTGCGGTAATTAATAGATTTGCTGGAATTATTTTGTATTATTATGCTTGGTTAGAACACAAAGCTAAAACGTTTGTAAACTACTTGTAAGCTATAGCAAATTCATATACCGTACTGTAGCAATGGTGCTTGGCAGTATCCATAAAGTGTTGTATTAGCAACCGCCATCTGCTGGACTGTCCAGGCTATTGCAACTATGCCGGTATGACCACCACGGCATGTATGAACAGGCGCAAGAGGTAAATGTACCTAGATGTAGCTGCATGTGTGAATAGAGAAAATACCTAGATGTGCCTGCACTGAGCACTGACTGAATATTTGTAACAATGACTGAAAAATCTGAAGGCCGTCCGTCAGTTTGACAGATTACATTGAAGGCATTTACCAGTCCTAAAGAGGGAACGCCAATTGCATTGTCTTTAATTACATGTTTAACCAAACTAACGCTGCAATCAACACCAACTACGGAAAGCATTTGTAATAGGCGCGCTCGTTTTTACAGCGGGGAATTCCAATAGAATCAGGTCTCCCAGGTCTTCAGGTCAAGGCGTTTTAACTGTCCCAAGAACTCGTCTTAAAATAAGAGGTGATCGTGCTTTCGGCACAGTGACTCCCAGGCTGTGGAACACTCTCCCTTTTGCCTTAAGAGCCATGAATACTGTGGACATCTTTTATGATTTATCTTCGTAGACAAGCTTTTCATTAAAATTATGTTGTGCTTGTATTGTATTTTGTACTTTTTAAGTGTGCTGTTATTTGTTTTATTAATTTTATTGTAAAGCACTATGTGACCCCCTCTTGTCTTCGAAATGTGCTATAGAAATTACCTTTACTTACTTACTTACTATATTGACAACTCAAAAAGGCGAACACAGCACCCTTCGTTGCGGTGCGGTGAGTCAAGCGGCCAGCGGCTCTAAAGCCGGTTGTAAACAGCCTAACACACGTGAGCTCTTTCTCCACTAGGGATTAATCTTTGACTCGACAGCTGAAAGTTTAAATTTGGTTATGATTGATAGGACATATTGGTTTAATTTCTATGGGTGCACGTACGTTCACCGATTAGTGAAAATATATGCAGTTGTACTCATACAGGGACTGGAACATTGCCTCTCAGATATCGTGCAACAAAGGAAAGTTTGTTTTGAGAAATCAATTGAAAGATTGGATATTCAAGAAATGTGCCACACACTGACAATAATAGTAAGGTAGGGAAATAGCATAAAGTTTGTGAAACAATACAAAGCCAGAGGTTCTCCTTCAAATGCTTAGTTTTCCATGCGTTTTAGCTAGCGCGTCTATACGTACATTGTATTTGGTTTATTGATCATCAGACTAACCATCTTCCCTACTCTTCTGATCACAAGACACTTTCTCTACATGCAATTCATTTTGTGCATGCTCCACAGATTTTAGGTTGAGCGCGTATGATTACAGTTGCCAATATTTGGACTTTCCTTCATTTGATCGTCATTTTTTTTTTTTTTTTTTTTTACTGAATGCAAATGTAATGGCATAATATTATTAATCTCACTGAAGAGTATATTACATGGGTTTAAATCAATCTGATTCTGTACTGAGTAGTGTATGGTAGTGTAAAATGGAGATGAATGCAAAACTAAGGGACCATTACAGTAATAATTAGGCCTACTTCATATTATCGTTCAAAATAATAGTGACGGTTAAAAATAGATTATTGTGGAATTTTTACGAGCCTGCCCATCAAAATGATGGACTACGAGAAAGTGCCGCAACCACTGCACATTCAAGCTGGTAATTTACCAGGAACAATGTGTGAAAAGGGCTATAATATACACAATACAATATGCATACTGTAGGTAAGATAGATAGATAGATAGATCAGATAGACCAGAGCACACACCAAAAAGACACATTGTGCGAGCTAGCATGCTTCCCTAGAGGCAGGAATATCATATTGGTTCCTCAAAATAAGTTTACTTAATTGATATACAGAATACTGTACTGTAGCTCTGGGCATTATATCCATACAGTATATTGCAGATACTGTGCAGAAGAGCCATGGTGAAGTTAACGTGAATCGTGCTTGCATTCTGACAATGTTTCCTTCCTCTTATCTAGCTATCCATTATCTCTTCATTCATTCTTTCTCTTTAAGGCCTTATTGTCATTAATGTCATTGTTTGTTGTGGTTGTAGCCCATTTCAGGCATTTCCCCCACACATGCAGCGTTTTCTGCAGAAGGTAATTCCATAAACCTCCCCCTATCCCTCTTTGCTAGGAAAATCCAATTTTGCCCTTCAGAGCTAAGCACCGGCTATTCCTGGAACATTTCAAGGGCCGAGATCAAATTGGGAGAGTTTATACCTCAATAACGTACAAATCTAATATACACAAAATACAAAAAGCACACAAACATTATTTTTTAGATAGAGAGAAAGAGATACAGAGAATAAGCAAGCGTGCATAAAAAAGAGCTGCGACCTACCGACCATGCTTGTTCACATATCAACAAAGGTTTAGTTTTCAATATGTTAGAGTATACCGTAAAACTGCAATAAATAGCCCAGGCTTTTATTTGTTGAACCAATGAATTCAACAGGCCTTTATTTATTCCCCATACTGTATATGGGATACTTACTTTCACACAAAACCTTTGCTAAAAAATATGGGAAAAATCAAATCAAGTTTGTGATTCAAACAAGAATTCATATTATTTATATGTGTTGTAAAAATGAATTGAAAAAATACAGAATAGGTTGTCTTAAATTTTGTGTTAACTCTACAGACAGCATTCAGTTCACTAAATAACAAGTGATTGTTAATTTTGGCACTGCTAGTAAAACATATGCACAGAGGATTAAGTCACACATACTGCCATGAGCAACAATCCTTTTAATGTTCGGCATAGCCTACAGTAAAGTAAAAGCTAAAAAGTTAAACTAGCATTATCAATTATATTTTGTAGCCATGAAATGAAAACAAGCATATCCTACCCAGAAACATCACCACAAGTCTCTGTTTTGCTGCCTTCCTACTCATCTGTGCCACTCTCCACACAGTATATTGACAAAGCTTTAACCATTTAAATGTATGTGTGATCCACCCATATTAGAACTAGATCAAGCAGTAGTATTTCGTTTTATATGCTACATACAAATAATTTATATTGAAAAAACATACCAGGTTTCTAATTGAGACCTGCTTTTATTTGTCAAAACATGTAGCCACCCTAGGTCAGTTAAAGGGACAGGCGTCCATTTGGGACCAGGCATTTATTTGAATTTTTATGGTATGTTACTTCGACAGGCTCTGCTATGAATAGGGTAACATGTTGATATTAGCTTTTTGCAGAGATTCTAGTTGGTGTTAGCTCATTGTAGAGACTGTTGAAAGCACTGTCCCTTTTGCATTGGACAGAGGCTGGGGGAGACAAGCATAATATTGGGGCCAGAAGGTGCCCCAGCAGGCAAAGGGTGAAGCTAGCAAAGATTGACTCCACCCATTTAGTGTTGACATGCCACGTCCTTGTTAGAACCACTGACCTATAAATAAATAGAGACAGCTCTGCCGTTGAAAGTCGCAAGGGGGGCTGAGGCAAATTTCCCCTGAAAATCCTGATCACGCATTTACGCTACTGCCACATAATTGCATTCTGGGATATTTTGTATCAGCCACTCATATGGACTGTTGATGAAAGCCAATGATGTATTCTGTTATACTGATTTGCAAATCAGTTCTGTCATTATAAATAAAACAAACAGCTATACTTCTGATTAGTAAGCTATTGTTAGAATAAAATAATGCTACACAGATAAATTAGGTGTTTTAAGTAGAAAAAGAAGATCACATCACACACACAAACAAAACATGAATACTGTACATCAAATAAATGTGATAATGGGTTATATTGCAGCTGTAAAACTTCCTTGGAGCAAATTTTTCATATGTGCAGGCCGAGGAGTTGACGTCACCTGGCTGTTACAGTAGATAGAATTACGTGAAAACATATTTTTACCTTTAAAACTTATTCTACTCATAAATATGCTAACCCTACAGTAGCCTATAGTAGCTATAAGACTGGCCAACAAAACGCATAGAACTATGGTTATATGAACAACACATAGTCTATATGGTTACACCATATATAATTACCTTGATAGCTCATTCCAACACCAAAGGAAGCATATTCTGTTGGTTGTTGCTGAGATGAATGCCACCCTTCATCATTCTTATCTCTTAAAAATATTCCTGCACACTTAGAGAACAAAACGTAATGGGGTGACGTTGTCACAGCCATATACCTAATAAGAAGGTCAAATCACGTGTCTACCTAGGGTATTATGGGAAATGTGCCTTTATTTCCAGTTCTATATACAATCACTGGATAAGTTAACCATTGTAATGGTACTGTATATTGATATAAGTTCTATATTTTTTAATTTTACTTTTGATTTACAATGATTGTGTGCGGGGAAATGGCACTCTCTGCCACATAATAAGTCACGTGATGAAACTCAACGGAATTCTCATGGCCTCAATGACACCTGTGTTTTATGCAGCCTTTGTTAGAACACTACTATAAACACTGTATACATGTATTACATATATTACAGTATATACTGTAAAGCCGCACATGCAGACTCTTGGCCCCTACACCACACACACACACACACATACACACACACACATAAATACACTATAACATTGTAAATATGTACACCTTTCTGTTGAAGGTAAATATTAGTGTCAAATATTAGTGTCAGTTGCAAGCTCAGTGCTTTTTTTTATAGGTTTGACAGATATATTAAAGTTCGGTATATATCACTCCAAATGCATTTCATGGGATATGTCATAAAATCCCAATTTTGAAATGTAGTTTTTTTTTAATAAGTTCAACAATTTGCAGTCCTTTTGGCTCCTAGCCTGGTGAGAGATACACAGTGTAGGAATAGCTCCTAATTCAACACATCCCTCTGAAACTGATTATTTTTCTTTGTGCATGTTTGGTGGATGTTTCAGACAATACCAAGCATCAATCCCTTTCAGTTACAGCAGCTGCCTATTCACAGCCCAAGGTAACCTCGCTGGGCTCTGGAACAAATCTTATTATATTGAACCTCTTATTCTCCACTATGATTTAACCAGGGCACCGTGTCTTGCAATATATTCAGCAAACCAATCTTTCAGAGGTTGGTGGGTTATCAGCTGTATCAATGGATACGGTAAGGTTTATGCTTGGGCTGGTCTGCATGTGTCTGCATTGTTCAATGGGTTTGTGTATGTATGTGTGTGTGTGTGTGTGTGTGTGTGTGTGTGTGTGTGTGTGTGTGTGTGTGTGCACGCGCTTGCACTCACAGCCATCGTAGATGTCAGTAGGGATGTGCACAGCTGTGTGGTTGCGATCAGTTTTTCGGTTAAATGACGGATCGTATTTGAAGTCAGGCCGGATCCGATTCTTTCTTCCCTGCGTCTCGTTTGAGTCCAGCTGAGTCGGAAACAAAATCAAACTCATGTAGGGATGAGGGAGTGGTGAATACAGAACCTGTTACTTGATCTGAATCACAGTGGAGCAAGCCCCCAGGAGCAGTGGCCGACACTGGCACTGCAGCCACAAATACCCATCAATGGCTGTTACAAAATGTGCTTCTAAAATGGACCATTACTGTAATGCCACACGCATGCTAGGCCGTGGATGCGAGCTACGAACACAGGACACTAATGGCTGCACAGAATAAGAACACACTGAGAGCACACATTACAAGATTACAAATTAATGGATGCCATTTTAAAGTGCCACATCCAGTTCCTCTAGCACATCCATGGTGTGGATGTGAGGCTCTGGCGTCGTCAATATAACCCATTTAATGCATTAATCTGTGAACGTTTCACACACCCAGACCAGTCTCTAGCAGAACTCTAGCAGAAGAATCAGCGGTGTGTTTGACGAGATCGTGTTTGTTTCCCCTCGTTATCTCCTCCTGGACGGGAATAGGAGGGGACACTCAGCTTTGTCGAAGGCCCCCGCGGAGATTTATGACTTCAACTGTGCGTTCACCAATTTACCTCAATGAGACAACTACAGCCAGACACACGGAGAGGGAAAGAGAGCGGTGAGCGGGTGGGGGAGCAAGGGAGGGCGGAGAATGGAGGAAGTGCGAACGCTAGCCTCTTAATAAAGCAACAGTGTAGCCGGCTCGTACATCTCTTCTGTCAATTAGAGGAGAAGATGGTGGAGCCCTCTTCACCTGAACGAGGGCAGAGAGAGAGGGAGAGGAAGGGAGGGAGGGAGGCAACAGGAAGGACAGCCAGTGATGAAGGGAGGAAGGAAGAGGGGCGTGTGCTGCGCGAGGCTGAGGCGAGACGAAAACCACAGAGGGAAGATGGAGGAGAGGGCAAGGCGGAGAGGATTATAGGAAGGGAGGGTCTCAGGAAGCCATTACTGGCCCGTGTCTTGCGGGTGACCTCCATGTTTGCACGGCCCGTGACCAGAAGGAGAAGGGAGATGAATACGAAAAGGAGTAAACACTCACATTGTCCTTCGCGTTGAAATAGGCAATCTCGCCGTCCTGCAAACAATACAACATTTACAGAAGCACATATACATATTCCGTGCTGTAGCACACAAATGAAACCATCACACTTTCTAATACAATCAATTACAATTATTGTATTTTTGTGTAATACAATATTTCATCAATCATTTACCTGTTGTCACCAGGGGCAAGTGTGACTGCATCCACTGTACGAGCTTTTAAATGTCATATTTGTCATTTCTGCAATGATCCTCTTTAAACTTGGTGCTATCATTGCTACAATAATGAAGAGTGTATAGGTAACGCTGCAATTGATTCTGCTTTACCTCTGCTAATAGCCTCTATTGTCTGTGCTAGTGACATTGTAATACTGTTTCCCTGTTTGTGATAACAGCCTGCAGATTCATACGTCAGGCACCTATGTACATTACCAGACACTAGGTGTCTGGTAATGTGGAATTTTGTATTATTTTTGTATTTTTTTGAATTTTGTATTATATATTATATTATTATATATCATTTTTGTATGTTAATACTTGTGGTTGTCACTGCTGCAAGTCATGTTTTTAACGTTTGCATACCTATTTACAGTTTTATACTCATGTGTAATATATGTTTACATTTATGTTATGTGTGACTGAAATTACTGTGTGGTTAATCTGCCTTGTTTACTGCAGCACACCAGCGTCAACCGTCCAATCAAATGATAGTCACAATGCACACAAAAGCAGGTTGTGATTGTAATTCTGACAATATTGCATGCATTTTACTGTGTTCAAATGTGACTCAAATGGCAGAGGCAATCTGTAACAGACTGGTTTTAAGGGGCTTAATGGGCCATATAATCAAGAGTTTATGAACTATAAATACTCAATCAATGCAAGCAAAATTAAACTGAGACATTTCTGACACTGATTGTTCCTATAAATCAAGTATACTGTGAGCTTGTAACATACACGTGTGCATGTGTTAGAGAGAGAGAGAGACAGAGAGAGTGAGACATCTTTACCCCATACTCGTCTCTCCACTGATGCTGCATTTGGAGGTTCTCTGCAGCAGTGGCCAGCTTCTGCGGAGAGCGAACAAATTACATGGATTCAGTGTGGGTGCTGTGGCAGCTACAGAGCCTTTACTGCTCCTGTGTGTAAGACAAGAGCGCGTTAAAGCGCACAGTGAGTGTGATGCGGGGGCAGGGACGGGGTGCTGTCGAACAGACAGACAGGTGATTATGGGCTTGCTCGCACACTAACACACTCGTGTGTCCGTGAAAGGCCACAGTGTGTGGTCACAAAGGAAGGGCTGGGCGTTAGAGGGGGGAGGGTGTGCATGCGTGTGCGTGTGCGTGTGCGTGTGCGTGACAGAGACAGATTGTGAGAGGAAAAGAAAGAATCGGAATTAAGGGTGACAGAGAGGGAAACGTGAGTGGGAGGAAACTACAATCTTGGGTCAGCAGGGCGAAGGACGCAAGAACACTGAATAAAGTCAAGAGGGAAGGGATTGTCATCTCAGCAGCTGTCAATCAAACTAGCAGTTACTGAATAAAATAGGGGATATCAAATATAATCCCCTCATGGTGGGTGAGGAGATTATAGATAGATAGATAGATAGATAGATAGATAGATAGATAGATAGATAGATA
>JAOEGT010054826.1:0-18794 GCA_025447795.1 Speoplatyrhinus poulsoni | reverse complement strand
ACATATGACATTCCGCGGTTTGCTCCCTCTGCTGCTAGTCTGCTGAAATGCCTTAGGACAGCGCGAGGGTTAACTGTACATTAATTTACTTAAATGATTATTACCCCATTTCGTACATTATACTACCTTTATGTTTTAAAAAGCTAACACACAGTATGCTCACATATTATTTTTACAACATGATTGTGTGGGGAACAATGGACTAAATTCTGCACTTGAAGAACGAAAAATGCATCATAGAGACATTGCATCGCATTAACAATCTGGAACAGCAGTGCTACAGTAGGTATCACTGTCACATTGTCACATCGAAGCAAGGCAATTTTGAGACACTTTAGTTTAATTAATGCGAAATATGCATTTTGATTCACCAATAGTAGTGTGCATTGCTTTAAATGCATTTAAGTTGTGCTATGCTAAGAGCAATGCTAAAGTGATCTAACCCTCAGAGAAAGTTGGAAATGGACTGCATTTATATAGTGCTTTAATCCTAAGCGCTTTACAGTTTGTTTGCCTCACATTCACCCTTTCACACACACTAATGGTGATTGCTGCCGTGCAGGGTGGGGTTATGCATCTTGCTCAAGGATGCTTACAGGTAGGTCAACATCAGGGTTTGAACTACAAACTTCTGGCTGGGAGCCCAAAACCCAGACCACTAGACCAGGGTGCCCCCCTGTCCCTCTATATACACCACCTGAAAACCAATTTTATGAACGTATATTTAATTAGATTATTTGCATATATGTGTACACATTGAAAAAAGATCTTCTCTGCTAAACTCAGACCTGCTGTAGATATATCTGTAGTTATTCATTAGCATGCACATAATTCCTGAAAAAAGGAATGGGTTCATCCCTTACATGCCTGGGCTCTTACATGTCCAATCCCTTCCTGCTTCTTAATATTGATAACTGTAAGTGTAAACTTTGGATAAAAGTGTAAATAATTTACCTAATTGTGATACATTTATTGTGACCCACATTTTATTTCACCATGCGGCATGAAAATTATATTTTTAATAACAGTTCTGTTTGAACGTCTGTCATCAAACAAATATATGTACAGTATACAGTATTTACTTCATATACCTGTGTATTGTGTGTACAATGGTCAGTATTTCTATCATGTAACAGGCTCATAGAGCCGGTTCAGGTCACCAGCATTGTCTTAGCAACCATATTCATGAAAATATTTTCTTAGATTACATACATAAGAAAATAGATTTAGCTGTTTTCAAATGTAAGATTTGAGGTTAACAATACAGTTGAGCAATATAAACAGGCTTAGACTCAAATTCAGTGCCAATAATCAATTTTTTGCAGATGCAGCAAAAATTATTCAATCCCACAAAGCATTGCTGTAAAACACATTAGGAGAGTTTGGAAGCTTGGATAAACTTGTATTAGATGTAGGCTACTAGTAAAAATCTACTGAATCCCAGACTATTTGTTTTTGAGAAAACTGAAAATGTAATTTGAACACAGATGAAGCCATGTATACTGTATATGTGTATATATTTTGGAGGAATGTCATTTTAACAATGTGCCAACAATTTTATATAGTGCAGCTCTTGTTTTGCTTCCTAGTTTATTAACAGCAGTTTAATGTTAAAATAGATACAAACATGAGAAACCCTTTATTAAGTACATCAATGTGGAAATGATAAATACAAATCATTTCGTTTTGATGTACTGCTGTATTTTATAAGTTTGTAAGCCTTAGTAAGATGCTTTAATTCAATTTATAATTACATTTTCTATGATATGTTACCTAATTCCTAGTATTTCTTCTTTTTAACAGTTGCTTTCTTCATATAAAAAACATGGGCCTCATTTTGGTTTCTTCATAACATACAATTTATTTGTTTGTTATAGGTACTTATCTGACTATATCAACATACACATGTTCAGTGTACAGTATTTCAATTCCTTGTCTCTTCACATTTGATGTCCAGATAATGTATTATATGCTACTTTTCAAAGTGTAATGAATTTCTTGTAATTTCAGATTAACTGCAATAAAGAGGAGTGGATACATATTGTTTACATTGTTATTTTTAATTACATTCATTCATTTTATGGTGTTTACTGTAAATAATTGCTGGAACATTGCTGGAATGCAAATAAATTTAAGGTATTATGTCTTATTTATACTGTAACGGTAGGGTCAGTCATTTTGCTAAATTCAAACACCTCTCCCTTATAGGGTATCCCTCAGAAGCTCCGCTTCAAACAGCAAATTCATTACAAAGGCTAGAGTATTGTAGCCTGGTGTAATGCTCCATTTGGGAATTGTTGGGAAGTGCAGTTTCCTCCTACTTTGCGTAGACCTCTGGTTAATTTTGAAACTATTGGACAGCGCTGAATCAATTGGCGTTGTTTTGATCACCTTATCTAGCTCTCCCACCATGTCTTCAATGTCATCTCACTAACCCACGCTGATTGGGCCGCCAGCAGGGTGGCTGTGCGAACGCTAATGCAAACAGGGTTTCCAGACCGTAATCTCAGAGAAAATAAGATGATTTTAAAGTGATCATGAACATAATTGTCAGCATGAATACACATATTAAGTTGAACCAAACTATTTTATTGTGAAAATATGACAGAAAGCCAGGTGAAAAGAAGTAGGCGAGAGATATTTACTTTTTGCAACTTTCCATCTGTTTCAAGGAAACACGTGTTTAAGTTTGTGACAAACCATTTCTGGCATGTCAGGTTAACACCACACCATACAGTACAACCAACCATAAGGTTAACATTTACTGAACTATCTACAATGGAGCATCAATCTCGGCCACACAAATTTTGATAAACAACCAAAATGTCCCAACCCACGTTGTCAAACAACATAAATGAACCTTACTGCAATTTGAATTTAGATCTTAACTGATGAATCGAAGATTTCACATTGTGGTTAGTTATGATAGTATGCTGACACAAACGGTATAATTTGTGTCACCAGAGCTGAAGAAAATATAAATTACAAACAAAAAGTCTAATATCATATACATTTATTTGTTTAAATACAATTCATACATATATACACACACATATATATATATATATATATACACACACTCACAGGCTAAAGGTCCTCTGAATATTTGTTTTGGTTGCAGTTGCACCTCAATAAATTATAATACAACAAATGCAGGCTTGAACTATTTAAATGTGTGTGTAATTAATCCATGATATATTAGTTTCACTTTGTCCATTTAATTATTTAAATTACTTAACTTTTCCACAATATTATAATTTATTGAAATGGTTCTGTATAAGCTTGATTATGTACCTTCAAATTTCAATATCAGCTTCTTCTCAAGTGTTGTTTTATAATTCTATGTAAACATGAGAGACCATTACAAATATAGAACATATGTTATATTCCATAATTTAATCACACATATAGTAGGCCTACAGAAAGACCATTATTTATATCCAGGTTGATATGCCTGGTCAAACTCATATTACCTCACTGTCTCTACAGTGCTTGGCAATGTTAAAAGTAAGACATAATATTTACAATAATCAATACAAAAAATATTAGTAGACAAAAAAAGGTATAGCTCACACAATATTTAAATAGGATATTTGGTAGTTCTTAGAATGCAACACCTTGGAATAGTCTAAAAAATAACAATGGCACTGAAAAAGCACCTGTTGAGGGACTAACATCTGTATGTGTGTTACTATCCACACATGTTGCCCTTGACGATATAAAGAAACTCAGGTCTAATTTTATCCTGCCCTATATTCCATTACCAAGTTGGTTTCTCAGCTGACATGGAAATCGGTACACTTGCTATAGCATTCACTCACTTGGTTACTAGGACAATTATTATAATTATATGGGTTTAAGACAAATTAAGTAAAAAAGTAGTTATCTTTTATAACTTTTCTCCATACTCATCAGGTATGTAGCAGCAGGTAAATTAGTATAAAGACAGAACATGCAGGAGAAAATGAGTCAGTAGGGGCAGTATAGAAGTAGAGCAGTTAAGAGCCTTGTGTTTTGCGTGTCTGTTACCACGTATGGCTCTCAAGGAAGGTAGTGAGGTTATCCTTGCTGCTCCTACTATTTAATTATCACTCAAAACTCCTCAGGCACAGGAGCTCCTAGGGCTTGCGTTTAAAACAGGCCTCCACTGCAGAAAGGACAAAAGAGAAAACGTCACTTGTCACTTGTCAGTTTTGCTAAAGTGCCCACTGCCCACAATGACTCCCACTGCTGCAGCTCAATAAACACATTACTATAGGGCCCTATGTGGCTGACGTGGGATGTGTAGAGCAGTGTGAGCCTAAAGCTACAGGGCCAAGTAGAAAGGAGAGTGACGGCCAAACATTTGGAGCTGGCATTAATGTTTTTTGTAATGCTGGTTTCAGCCACGAAGGTAATTCCGGGCATGGTGTCCTGTTAAAAATGTATTTACCTGCGTACTCTTGGGGCTGCATCGGACGGTCAGCCACGATCTGAAACATCGCCATCCAGTCTCTCTGGTCCTCTTCGGTCTCGCAGGCAAACAGGAACTTTCTGTCTGGCGTTACTATGGTGATTCCAAACTGCCAGTGGTAACCCTGAGTGGACGAGGGGAGACCAGGCAGTATAACGTAGCCGTTTTCCTTACTGCCGACAAACACTTCGCCTCGTGCATACGCGTCCTAGAAGGGAGCAATAACTGTGAAAGGTTTCTTAAGGAAATGTGTACTCATTGTTTTAAACTAAACACGCAATAGTGAAATTCTACAGATAATAGTCCCAGTTAAAGCATATACATATATTATTGTATATGCCTTAACCTCTAAATAAAGAAAGAAAGTGTACAGCACTATCTGTTGACAACACAGTGTATCTACACTAGAGCTGTTCATTAGATTTTGAATACCAGAGGATCCTTAAAGTACATCAGCCTCCGTTCATCCAAAGTGAACCACCTCTTTTTGAATCCCTCAGTGTGCTATCGGAAAGAAAAGGCACAGAAATATTTAGGGCCTGGAAATGCTGCAATACAAGACAGTGCCACCACAAGTAATGTTGCGCAGTTAAAGGGAAACACGCCACCTTTGGCCCAGTCTTCTCCATGTAGCCTTCCTTCAAGTAGTTCCTGGTTAGCTTTGGCACCAACTGAAACGCGTAGAAAATACTAAATGTATGTGTGTGTGTGTGTGTGTGTGTGTGTGTGTGTGTGTGTGTGTGCGCGCGCGCGCGGGTGTATGTGTGATCAGCTCACACACTTAACTCACATCAGCGTCAGAGGCTCCAGGGAAAGCTACCTTCAAGTAGTGAAACCGGGCTCCTCTGATGGCATTGAACCAATCTACCATTTCCTTCAGATGACAAGAATACTGGTATGATTTATGTGTATATTATTTACACTTTCAAGTCCTTACATACACCTTCTAAGTCATCATTGTAAGATATTCATATATTTAATATATTTAATGTTAAAATAATTTATATTTTGTTAAGACTTATTTGTCACTATATTTTTGAGTGTACGATTTTCCACTCCAACACAGCACCTTCTCCACATCAATACATTAATTCTAACTTCAGTTTTTATGTGGTGGATTTGTCCAATAAAAAAGCAAATATGGTTCTGGGAATTGTCTTTGATGGGAAGAAATTGTCCCAGATTAATCATTGCATATGTTATCCACCAGAGGGCGCTGGCCACTTGCAAGGTTCCACTAATCAGAACAGCTGTGTGGTACCTGACCTTGCCATCCTCATGGTAAACAAAGATGTTCCTCGTTCTATTTTCCTTCAAATAGGTAATCTGTAAGCCGTGGGCATTTCCAATTTTGGTCGGTTGAAAGGTGGCATTCAGAGTTTGGATCTTCATTATAGCTTTGGGCTCTCTGGCCTGAAGAAAGACAAATATAGAGAAAGACAGAAATACAAGTGGCGTTTGTTGGATGGGTAGGCGGGATTTAATGTAATCAACCGATCCCTGAAATTCTCCACTGTGTTATGAAACAACAATTTAATGGAATCAGTGTTTTCATCATCAACAGGGTGTGGTTTAAGTGTGAGTTGTGTCTCAGCCTGGTGCATGAGGTGAGGATGTGATGCAGGATAATGCTGAACAGTGCTACAGTGTGCTCTGGAGAGGAGATGACGGAGATGTGTTGTTGTTACCACAGTGACTGGCAAGAATATGAGCATAATTAACATAAACATTGTTTAGAAATTACAGTAGGCTACATATTCTGCCCATTACATTTGAATGCAAAATGAAAGTGTATCTGAAGGACAGCTAGGTTTACAGTCCCTGTCTGTTGGTCTTCATGCCAATAATGTGTATATTTGTTTTGTCAAAGCACTTCTAGGGACAAACAAATAATCTCTATATATTATTTATGCTGTGATATGTGGCATTCAAATATGTATATACATATGTATTGTTTATGTATCTGCCCCTATCAAATAAATAGAAGTTCCAAAGAAGTGTTGCTTCTATAATAATTATGACTTCGTGGGAGAGAGCGACAGAGAAATAGAGAGAGACTCACATCGTGCTTGCTAAAATACTTGAGAACACCCTCCCGTTCAGACAGAATAAATTTTCGGCTGAGGTAGTGTCCATTGTTTTTGCCACGTTTCCATAGTAACCCCTCCCTGTAGCCTACCAGGAGAGACACCGGAAAGGTCCAGTTCGGTAGACCCAGGGTTTGGAAGGAAACATATTGGGTGGGGGAAGAAGAGAACAGCAAACATTGAGATCCAACGTCTGGAGCAGGCCAAGGGCTTGGTTTTGCTTTAATGTTGCATGTATTTTGCATTACAGTTAAGATATTTAGCTTTGGTCAGCCTCATATCAGAATATTACAAACAGCAATCAGCATGTACAATACAATGTTTTAATACACTCATAACACTATACTTTAATATATTTGGTTTTCTTTCCTGAATGCCACATTTTGGAATACAATATTGTGTGACACAAAATAATTTCTTACACAGTTGACCTGAAACACCAGTACCAGGCATTCAGAAAGTAAAATGTTTGTCCTAGGCTTATATAGTGTTTCTCAAGACCAGTTATCCAGGAATCAATTAGCAATGCTATGTAGGAAGGTTTTATACAAAAGGTTATTCTGTTCCAGTGGCAGAGAAACATGGCCACATGCTTCTGCACCTCTACATAGCACAACAAGGCGCCATTGAGAGATAGAGAAAGAGAGAGACAGAGAGAGAGTGAGAGAAAGAGATAGAGAGGGGGGAGAAAGTGGAGAGAGAGAGAGTGAAGGGGAGGGAGGGAGGGAGAGAGAGAGAAAGATATATAGAAGGATTACACGAGACACTATAGAAGCCGCATCTTATCATTCTATTATGCCGTTATACCAGAATTTCACAACTTTTGTCTGACTTACTGTACACAAATCACATATCGAGTGGTGAGAACCAGATGTCACGTACGTAAGTGACATCTGTGACATTTCTCCAACTTTACAGGCGGGCCAAAACTATGTTAATTTATATGTTAATTTATATATATATATATATATATATATAGTATATATGTTTTTTTTTTATGTATCTTACTGTATCTTATAACAGATACTTTATCGACTCAGGAAAGTGTAATAAAAACTAAACAATGGGTCATGAACTTGCTACAGCCTCTATTGTTGATTAGCTAAAGCTGATTGACATGTATGTTTGTGCTAACCTAAGAAGTTTTAATGCAGGGCTATTCAATCCTGGTCCTGGAAGGCCGCTGCCCTGCATGTTGTAGATGTATCCCTGCTACAATACACCTGATTCTAATGAATGGTCGTTATTAGGCTTCTAACACCCCATGCAGGGCAGCGCCTCTCCAGGACCAGGGTTAAACAGCCCTGGTTATTATATAATACGAGCGATGTCCATTACTGCCAAATAATTCTGAATGATTCAGTATCACAGATATGGAATGTTGAAGATGTTTAGCTAATTAGCCTAAGCATGGCACTAATCCCATTTTATAAATTTTATGACATTGCATCACACGTGTGTCTGTGTCTTGGTGAAGCAAGAGGTTAGAATACTATAAAAGGTTTATCATATTATTATCCATTTTGAAGATTGTATAACCCAAGGAGCAAGGATGTAAAAATGCATAGGAAAGGTGTTTTGTGAAAGGACACAAATCCTGTTCAAATGGGATGGGCAGTCTAGGAATGCAATAAGTGGTAAATGGATGAGGGCACTTTTCACAGTTCTGAATAAGGGTTTTTGTGTTTGTAAGACGAAACAAAGTAGCTATATGTGTTTTGTGGCCTGTGTGTGCATGTATTCTTGTGACCATGGTTGATGTGTGAAGATGTGTGTACATAATTTACAGTTACAGTCCACATTCTTACATACACCTGTACACCTGCTTATTAATGCTAATATCTAATCAGCCAATCCAACACATAAATGCATGCAGACATGATCATGTGATGGAATGAAAATATGATCTTACCTGCAGAGTAGGGCTCCTGTCTGTCCACAGATGCAAACTCCTTTCTCTCGTATCTAGCTCTAATCCACTGTTCCCGGAGGAGCCTGCAGAAGAGTTTAGAGTCTGTGGTGAGTTCACTTTATGGTTCAACTAAGTACCTTGAAAATGCCTTATTATATGGTACGTTAACATTTGCAGCAGCACGTTCTGTTGGAATAATGACGTCAGCAGTCACCATAATATTGTGTTATGTACCCCCAAACCCAACATGAAAAAGAAATGGATGAGGGTTAGAAACTCTTGTGTGTTGGTGGGAGTAGAGATGATGGTGCTGTTCAAGTTTAAAACCATATACTTACAATTAAAGGGCGACTCTAAGTAACTAAGAGATTAACTACGGTAGAACTAAGAGATTTTTTTACATGATAATTTTACAGATCCACATTGACATGTTTCCCAATCTTTCTCTGTGTTCATAGTATCTCCTATCATATACAATATATCAAATATATACATGAGTCAACCTGCCCTTGCTTAGCTCACTACTCCTTACACTCTGGTGTCACTTGTCTGTCATGCCAGAAAGCTATTACTAAAAGCAACTCACATAGCAATGTAAATCAACAAACACAAACAAAGGGAGTGAGGTCAGTGTGTCTCTCTGTATCTGCATGGCATCTCTCAATATTACCACACCTCATTACGTTTGTGTTAGCATGCTGAATTCATGCTCCTTAAAAGGAATAGATTTATGACGCTGCTCTCAAAACTCTCAAAGCAGTATCTTCCCTATTGTTTAGCTCCTGACTCAGAGATACACTAGAAATAACACCACAACTCTTTATAACTCTAGTGAAGGGAATTTGTTTCTGTTAATTCGTTTGGTGCTGACGCTGTTATCACAGGATGGAAAGAGTCATTCAGCACTGACGTTTCCTGCCGATCCAACGGCTACAGGAAGCTGCTGCCGCTATCACTGAGAAGAGATGCGTCTCAAAGCACGTCTCAAAACACATCTCTGTTCTAAGAAGTACATCACTAGAACGTCATTAACAATTATATGTAGTCTCGACCTCTGAATCAACCTTCCCTTTCTTAAGGAGGTACAGTGTATGATAATACAGTATCATTCTGTTGTTTCATAAGTACTTTAAAGCTTCCCTCATTAGGCAAGGCATTTCTATATGGAGTTTAAAGTTTACTAGTATTGTTTTTACATGACTTAAATTTACTTTCAGCAAATAATATACTGCAGTTGAGTGTGTTTTAATCATTAAAGATAGACGACTGGACAAGGCTGATGCACATGCAGGCACACACACCATCCAGTGTGCATGGGGACCCATATTTTCTCTGGCCACTAAATAATGATGAACTGCTAATATCTTGACGCTTCCTGAAGATCACAGTCATTTAAAGGGACACTCCACAATTGCATTGCAGGTCTCCCTCAGAACCTGCAGCTGTAAGGCCCCTCTCAATGGTGGTGTTAGAATCAAGTGCAGCCAGCTACAGAAGAGACCAAGAGCCTATGAGCGCAGTGGGGGAGGGGTAGAGAGTAATGCGTAGAGGACATCGCTGAGAGGTGCCAGGTATCCATGGCAAACAGGGCACTTACGTGCAGTCTGTGTGTGTGGGACGGTAGTAGAACGCAGGCACCTTCTGTTCATACTTGGTTTTTGTAGCTCTGTTGCCCCTGGAGGCCATAAACTGAGGAAGCAGTAGAAAAGGTTTAGCTGTGTGTGTGTGTGTGCACACGTAAACACACAGACACACAGTGGTTATGAGACAGCTCCTTGTCAGTATGTCAGAGGCCCAGCAGAGTCACGAGTCATGACTACAACTGTATACTTAGCCCCCACAGATAGTAATGCCCCCCCTCCCCTCCCCATATGCATGTATGCAGGCTATACAAATGTACGTAGGCTATACAAATTGGGTAAGAAAGGCTGTGTGTGTGGCGGGGGAGGATGGCAGACCAACTTGCAGAGCAAGTCTATAACCCTGCTGTGCATATACACTTTATATATGCATGGTATTATCAGAACTTTCACTTTGCTATTTCTTGTAATAGAGCTCAACTCATCTCAAAGTAAGACCTGCTATTTGACTGTTCAGCTCACCACAAACCAATACACATACACACATGAATGCATTCATGCGTGCACACACCACAAGAGTCTTACCTCTACCTCAGAGGCGCTCCAGGGGTCCAGCTGAATAGATTTGACTCTGCTGATATTAGGGATGTTTCTATGGAGACCAGAGCAGCTCTGACACACAATCACGCCTAGGGTGTAGGATGCCCACACTGGGTCTGCAAAGCCAGTAAACACACACACACTTCAATACACTGACTAATTTCTTCTAGACTGCTTTCAATGGTTTAACTCTTTGGGGTCTAAGGAGATTTTCCCCTTTTTGCCCCACTTATTTTCAGTCACAAATTAATATATTTAAATATATGTCACTACCAAGTGCTGCATATTATTTTTAATCACAACAAACTGAACTTTTGCATTATTTTATGATAATAATATGATATGATAATGATAATTGCTCTCGTCACGGGCGACGACGGTGACCTCAGAGGGTTAACAAAGCTGTGAAGGCTGAATTTTTCAGCCCAGCAAAGCTTAACAAGCTGTTAATTTATGCTTTTATGTATAGACTTTTGTAGAACAAAATAAACAGACTAACATTTAAAAAAAAGAAAAATGTTTCCATACAGATGTTTGCTGCATTTTATGAATGCTATGATGCATAACAATTTACCAATGGGAACGACGCCAATACACCACAACTATATTGGCCTGCTGTTGTGTTTCTTTACAGCGATTGAAAAACAGTAGTAGCATCATGTGAAATGTTATAGTTAAGAAAAGCTGTCCTCAGGTTGGCTAAGAGTCAGGGATAACAATGATCTGGCACTGTCATCTATTGTTCAACAAGTCTCGACTCTAACATAAAAAAACAGAAACACTAAACATTTGCCTGTTCAAATGTAAAAAGAGGAAGCTGCTGAATTACAGTGTAAACTACAGTCGTTTTGGGATAACGAACGTGTGTGTGCGCGTGTGCTTGTGTGTGTGTGAGTATGTGTGTGTTAGCAGCAACAGAGGGTGGGGAACAAACTATTGAAGACTAAATGTTTTAAATGTATTACAGACTGAATCAAACAAGCTCATATAAAATAGAAAACTAAAATTCAGTTACATTAAACATTCATTAAGCTAAAAGTGAAGAATGTCAAAATCCTTAAGTTTAAAGGTGAATGTAAGCTAATTTTGTCAAATTCAACCAATGTCTCTTCACTGTCTGCTACTGTATCTGCCCATTCTGAAAAGTAATGCATTTTTTACATGTTTCTACGCAGGCAGCTGCCTTTGTAAATGAAATGGATGTCAAATTTTGGGGGCAGAGCTTCTGTGGGAGCACCCTATATGACAGTAAAGGGACAGGTATTTTTGTTTTGATTAATTCAAATAGCTTACAATACAACACCTTTACATGTATAACCATCACGTTAAAAATGTTTGTGTGAAGATTCTACTGTTTTTGGAATGTCTAAACCTGTCATAGATTGAGTCATTTTTATTCAGTGAAGGCTTCCATTTTTTGGTATGTGTTCATAGGCACCTGTAGAGCGCAATACATATAGGCTAGAGAAAGATTTGAGTCTATGAGCTCTGTTTGGGGAGGAGTAGAGAATAGAGTCAACCTCTCAGTGCTCTACTGTGGAGCGGCATGCACGATCAGAGTTACAATACTAAACAATAATGAACACATTCTGCTGTGCTCAGCATTTGTCTCCTAATCATATCTCTTTTGAAATGCATGTATAACGTCAGACTTGCCATGACCAGTACGAAGTATCAGTTAAAAAATTGCAAAAACTGTGTATTAAATTAATGTATTAATTAAACGCATCTTTATATTGGAAGCTCAGCCCATTAAATGTATCTTAGCATATCAGTCTGAAAACAGATTGGTAGTTAATTTGGTGGCAACACCATTTGAGTGCCATAAAGGCAACCCCTATAGAACCGGTTCTGGTCGAAGGCTGCTATTGGGATCCCACTCATAGCGCTTACACTCACAGCGAAATTAAACTGAAGCTCTCTAGATCAGGTTGGTCTCGCGAGGCTACCTGCACCCTGCCCTACCCACTGTGCTACTGTGTCAACCTGTTCAACTTGCTAATGGTTTAATAGACAATTCATTTCAATTTTTTCAAATATATAGTTTTATTGGTTTCACTAAATAAATGTAAAGCAGTCTAATAGATATCACTCATGTTGTGAGGTTGTGTTGTCTGACCTGTGATATAAGGTTGGAGAAACTGGAGATATAACTTCTGGGTGTGGGGATCTTTTTAGCCCCCATCATAGGTTTAGGTAGCCTCGCGAGACCATCCTGATCTCGCGAGCTTCAGTTTAATTTCGCTGTGAGAATTTGTGACAATTCCTCTGACATGTCAGGTTAAGGGATAGAGCTAAGTAAATCAGTAGGCTATTTAGAGGTTTGTGTGGCTTCTTGCGCTCTTGTCACGGACACATCACATCATCCATTATAGATTTAATACATCTAATCTGACGAGTCCGGTCGCAGTAACAGGACGCAGACGGCGTTGTTGTCCAATAATGAATGCGGCGCTTTCTAGTTTTATTTCAACGTAAATTACGGTAATTTTCGCTGGAACTGAACTGTTTCAAAAGTCTTGCAAAATATCCGTTTTCCTTTAAAATAAAATCATAAGTTGGTCTACTAAGTCAAATAGGTCCTATTATATTTTGGTAGCCTACAAGACGTGTAGATGACTCGCTTTTGCACAACAATATCACGGCATAATGAACAGTGTTGCACATATAGCCTACCTGCAGCTCCGCAATCGGCACAATTTCCATTTCCCGCTATCTCCAAAAGCTGCTTCAGACGCTGCCTGTTTTTTCCATCCGCTGCCATGCCGAAAATATAGTAAGATCGATCTGATATGATAAGTAATCCAGCAATGTATTTAAATAGTGTGAATTAGCAATAGTAATCATAATATAATAACATCACGAAAGGGACCATGACCGACTTCAGTGCTGAAACTAAATAATGTTAACTTGTTGTTGGAAGAGTATTCTCTATTTTTTTATAACTCATAACCCCCACCCTCTCCTCCCTCCTTCTCAGCGATCCTGTCTACATGTAACTTCAAGACACTCCCAATTGGCCAATGGTCACTTCCTTAATTTAACAGAACCATTGCGTTTAGTTGTTTATCGTGATCGAACGTTAGAAATAAATAATTTTAAAAGTTGACTAGTTAATAATGGGGTTTATTAGGTTGTACCAGCACCATCTGGGTGTTAACCATGGCTTGTTTGACTAGGCCTACTGTAGACTTTCAGCACCATCTAAGGAAGTGTTGTCATTCTTAAGCAGAATTAGACCTATGAGTAGTCTAAAATTGCCTGTTTCCATGCAGTCATAGATATGTAGTAGATATGGGTTGAAGACATAAGAAGCCCAACGTGTGCCTCCATCGAGTGGTTATGACGGTTACTGCACTTTCAGAAACGAATAAGCAACGTGGGTCTATTTATACGTGCCAATTGTTCTCTTTCCTGTAGTATTTTAAACTTACCACAATGTGATTCTTTTGTTGTTGACTGTCTTGAGTCTGATGTGTCATTTGCAGTATTACCAAGCATTTAATAGGTGTTGGGGCAATTCTAGGATCAGACCTTTAGGGGTCCTCAGCCCCTAATGAGAATGTTATCTGTATCTGAATATGTTTCTATGTTAGCAATGGCATAAGCCCTGTTTAAACATTGGTGAGGGACATGTTAAGCAGGGGGTCTGGGGGTTTACCTCAAGCACATTTTTAGCATCAAACACTACCAAATTCTAGTGAATTTCGAGCACTAATTTGTGCCTATTATGCACCCATTTCTGGTGGCAATGTCTAAAGCAAAATACCACATTCCGGAAGGGGTGTCTATTTAAAATATAATGGAATATAATGCAGGGTCTCAAGCATTCTTTATTGCTTTCAATTTCTCCCCCAAAATCTTCACCTGCGTGTAAGTTTGCTTTAACATTAAAGGGCTGAAAGTTTACTTTAATTTTTAACATTTTATTTCACCTTTAAAAAAAAAAAAAAAGACTTAAGTATTTATGCATTTATATTTCCACATTTTCTAAAAATGCACAGCATAGTAAAATATTATCCAGTAAACCATTAGTAAATATTGAAAATAAACATGAAAAGTCCCAATTAACAATACATAAGATTTTGAGGTTAATATAATAGACACAAAAAAAAAAGTCTGAGCTGACATGCTTTGTGAAAACCAACCCCCTCCCCTTTTAGACACTGACTCAACACCTCTCTCAGCGGTCAACGGGAGCTGGTTTGGCTCTTCTACCGCGAGGAGGTGGAACTGGAACGAGAGCGGTGACGTCTGCGACCGGGAGACCTTGAGCGTGTACGACGACGTACCGGTGAGCGCCTCCTTGGCGACCGAGACCTGTGGAGGCACAGAATCCCCCAAGGTTAAGACATAATCACTAAGACAGCAGCGTGTACACAATGGCTACAGGGGCAGAGTAGTATTATAGACAGGTCCATAAAACACATCAAAGGCTAAGATGTGCACAGAGATATTTTTATGTTTTGAAACTGCTGGTGGCTGCTGTCTTGGCCAGGATGCTTTTGTAAATGAGGTTCTTAATCTCAATAAGTCTTTCCTGGTTAAATAAAGGTATAATAAAATATAGTGATTGTGGAATTTTAACAAAAAAAAAATAAAAACATTTCCTCTTAACCAAGGGATTTCACACAAAACAGGATGTTTCAAAATACTTGTGAAATTGAGTCATGATACCACAACCATTTTAAACATTAAAATGTAATGTCAGACAGAATAAATACACTAGAGTACAATTGGAATGATTCCATACTGTAATGGAACAAGTTATCTGAAACATTACATCAAAGGAAGCAATCTGGCCAGTAAATCACAGCAGGGCTCAAACCTTTTTCAAGTTTTTATTTGTATTTTTTACAGTATAGCTTCAAAATTGTATTGTGTATTATTTCCAAAGTAAAGAGACCAGAGATCAAATCTTTTAAAATAATTTTACACTGGCTGCCAACATGGCTCATCATGAGGCAGCAGCACCACTTAAGACTATGGTCATCACTTGTATAATGGTCATCATTACTTTTTATACCAATACCATATACTCTTAATCAAAATCATGTAGTTGTTCTGTAGGATCAGAATACTTGATTCATTTTGAAATAACCGAAAACTGAAGAGGGAAAAAAGAAAAGTATGCTATAATCTACCTGCGTCTCATGCGTGGTGGAGTGCGACGCCACAGAGGTGGGGGAGGGGGCATTCTGTGAGGGGGAGAAGGTCTTCGTGGTGGAGGACGGATTCTTTGAGGCAGCACAGCAGATGCAGTGATTTCCTGTCCATCGATCTGACCTTGGAGGGGGAGGTACAAAACATTTACCACGTGATTATTTTAGCTAAGGTAACTGATTAGAGGTCGACCGATTAATCGTTTTGCCAATGTATCGTGCCAATATTGCTGCAAACCTGATATGATTTTAGTACATTTAAATTTTACCGTTTTCTTATTGTTAACAATTTTGGGTTTGCATTACAAGGCACGCTACTTACCTACATATTGTAACGATCTCCCAAACATATGAACTACGTTTTGTAGACAGTAGTAGGTTACTATATATTAATATCAAAATGTTCAGTGATTGTGTTAAACTACCTCTCTCCCTACTTCCCTTGTCAACTCCTTTACACTGGATTATTTAGTCAGCCATTCCACACTTGTCTTTTCTTGTCTGCTCTTAAAATGACAATACTATCGTTTATCACGTTTACATCTGGGACAATACATACAAAAAAAAAAAAACAGTTATCACGACAGGCCTATATATAACAGGGTTTCACACACACAGACTTTACTGGACAAACCGCCTAGGTTTATTAACTATTATTTTCTTATCTCTCGAGAGAAAGGTACCATCTGTGATCAAGCAAATAGTGGACAATTTCCCCTCAATCTCTACCTTCGTGTTAAAGTTATTTATATTAATGATTCTGTTAAAATAATATTGAGCGTGAAGGTCACCTGCTGCGTAGAATGGCCTGTGACACCACTAGCAAGTACAATTGGGTTGGTATTGCACATTGGAACTGGAAAAACGTGTTGCGGTGGATAGTCGCTTGAATAAAATGCTTTTGCTTAACCAATTCAACATAAAAAGCAGCGATATTGCTACCTCTTTCTGAGAAATACAATGTGATATGTCTATAGCTTGTACTGGATGTAATTTATTGCTACCTCTTTTTGAGAAGTACAATGTGATATGCCTAGCCTGTTTAGTGAAGCTGCAATAGTAAGGGTCTACTGATAATCAGAGGGATGTTAATAATTTATTTTTATCCCACTGTAAAACTGTAGGAGAAAATAATAATAAAAAAATAAAAACATTTTACTTGTTTTACCTATGCCCCCATATGATCGATCCGACTGTTTTAGTCATAACTTTTTTGCTTGCCTGAATTGTTGATGGATAATATGTTCATAATGCACAATCAATGCAGTGCATCATGACCAGATTACATAGACAGTGCGGAGTGGACAAAGAGAAGTCTATCGCACAGCAAACGCCGGCTACCACCACAAGTATATTTCAGACCTGTGGGAAACACTGTATATGACATTAAGGATTACACTGAAGATTTATGCTGCTCTACCGAAAGGACGCAGTCTCTGTTTTGCTAGTAGCAAGCATGGTTGATAGTATTTTGCTAGCATTAAATGCAAGTATATACCACAACTAAGGTCCAACAGTCATACTAAACAACTGTACAGTAAGCCCGTCAGACCCACCACCAGATCCAGATGTACACGACTATTACAAAATGCCTGTAAAAGCGAAATGAAGCACTGATTGTAGCTTCAGTTAACCTCAATGCTACCAAAACAATACTCCAAGTATATTGTCATTTTTTTCATTTGGTAATAACTTAATTGTTTGTGACAAGAAAGAATAGTCCTCCAATATTTTTAGCGACAGTAGAAATGAAACGCAACAGTAATGCGCTATCCGGTATTATAACAAGCTACAAGATAGCAAGTCAGCATATAGCCTAGCCAGCTCATAATGTAAGGTAGCAAGTTGCAGCCTACAGCAACTTCACGTACGTGTCAAATGTCATGTCTCAGTCGCTTATTGTTTCAAAAGCCACCCATAATGTTTCCGTTACCCTTCAGTGATAATTTTGAATCCATCTCCAAGATTCCTTCCCCGATTAATTAAAGTAAACACTGGCAATTGACGCAGGAAACATAGACTGTATATATAAATGGACAAACCGTCCGTGACGTCCCCCATAGCTTTTCTCAAGAATTGATTTGTACACCACGCTGTGCTGGCTCTGGCCGTCGCCATCATTGCAGTACCTCACTCAGCCTGTAACGCCCCCCTATGCCCCCTATTCATTACATTTTTTTTTTTTTTTTAAAGCATGGCCAATATATTTTTAACTGATGAGTTGTAATAAATAAAAAAATGCACCCCTGTACAGTTGGACATGTTTACATTGTAGTCTATGGGGATTGACTTCCTTTTGCAGCCAGCCTCATGCGGCTATTCGATGAACATCTGGTGGTCGTTTGATGTAATATAATAGCAATACAGTAATACGCATGACAGATAATGTTAGAATTATACAATTTAGTTTTATTTTACAGTATACTGTACACAATTATAATTTATAAAAAGCTTGTACAAATAACTAGAAAATAATAATTTGTTATAAAATACTAATGGCTTGCCAGACCTATAAATAGTTATTTGCTGCTGTTATTTTGGCATTTGTAATTATTGGCCGATTAATCGGCTATAAGCTTTTTCCGGCTCCAAACAATCATTATTATATCAGCCTTTAAAAATCCAATATCAGATGACCTCTAGTTCTGATGTTGTGAACAGGGTGCCCTACCTCCGTCCATGTGCTTTAGAGCCTTCAGAGCATCTTCTGAAGTCTCAAACTCCACATAGGCATAGCCTCGTGACAGGTTTTGGTGGAGCTTGTTCACTGGCATGTCAACAATCTTGATCTTTCCATAGGTAGCAAAGATCTCCTGGATGTGTTCCTGAATAGCACAGAAAGATACTCCGAACAACTATAATTGGCTTGTTCTGACAATTTGCTTACACTGGTTGGGATTATTTGTCCACACACACAAACAACCCTACATACAGTATCTCACAAAAGTGAGTACACCCCTCACATATTTGCAAATATGTGAGCATATCTTTTCATGTGAC
>JAOEGT010054816.1:0-18795 GCA_025447795.1 Speoplatyrhinus poulsoni | reverse complement strand
TCATTTTTGTTTTTTTACATTTTATGACACAGGGGAGGCACTGCCTCCCCTGCCGCCCCTGACCGCACGTCACTGATCAATACTATCCTTTTGAGAGAACAAGAGATATTTACTACCATGTTTTATTTGCTCAGTAACATTCAGCGAGCTAAAAAGAAAACAGCTTACATTTTCTTGTTTTACACATTGTTTCTATTAATAGATAGACTATTTTTATAATTCATAGTTTTGGTTTGGCAACATCCCTGCTGTAGCCTACCTGAGCAGTGGCGCAGGAGATGTGTTTTAAATGTCTCAACTTTAAAGCCTGTAAAAATATGCTTTTAGTTATTAAAACCAAATGACGCCAGAGTGAAATATGTTCCACCCGGTACTTGAACCCCTCTCCCCCGCGCAAAAGAGAAACACATTATAAAGTCGCCACCAGGAAGTTATTATAGTGATCACCATCGCATGTAATGAAGTATTTGAGAGTAAGATTTACTTCATATATGGCTGCAGCGTAATGGTTACGACATAGACTAGGCTCTACACTGGTCAACATGATCACTGGTCAACAACACACGTCATTATATATCTCCCTAATAAAAAAGAAGCAAACCGCTCTGATTCCCCTTCCAAGCACGGTCAATATACAAACCTATGTTATATGCGCAGGGGAATTGTCAAGCTTTTATGGGAAATCCTGAATGGTGCACGTTTTAGACTACACGTGGTTTTACATCCTAAAAGCCTTAGAGTGGGTTGTTGTATTTTTTGCTTTTCTGAAGCCATGCCATGTGCAAACAGCTTACTTTATAGGTCATGCCAATAGCAACAACCAAGGAGGGTGGGGCATTGAATAGTGGAATTTAGTGGACTTGCCAATGCTGGTAGCCTTATGATGGTCATCAAAGTAGACAAATGTAACTTGAGTTATGTTACATGGGACTTCTCTATCTCAAAAGTGATGATTTTGTTCTTTACAAAAGAACCCCCCTGTACGTGAGGTTATATTTCTATTTACTTTTCAAAATGTTATTAGTTTCAAAACGTAAAACATCTCTCACGTTTCTTCCTTCCGTCATTGGAGTCGTAGTTCCCCATTTTATTCAATTTGTGTACGTACGCATCGCTGAGTTTACTTACTTTTTTGTATAGATCACAATGGAGTGGCATACGCACATTTCCAGCCTTGGTTGTGCGTATGCAACCTTTAAATGAGACCCCAGGTGATCATTTATAGAAATAATTTTTTAATTTAAGTTTACTGTTGTCATACTAAAATTGCATTAAAGATGGAAGGTATAAGCCATATTTCCCACCAAAACTACCCCGAAATCTGTGAGAATTTTTTGCCTATTTCATACGACCATAATGCATCATGAAATACAAACAATGCATGCATGTGTTCTATTACCGCCAGTGGTTCAATCTGCAGTGATATGAAATCTTACACATTTATATCTTACACTTATATATAAGGTACTATAAGGTCCCCACTCTTTTCTAGAGATCATTCTTCAGGACATTTCCAGCGATGATCTAGCAGTTAGATCATCGCTGGTATGACAGACAGGGTTCGCTCCATACACTAGCCGCTAGCGTGATCCCTAAAGCCCAAGTGGGCTTCTTGCAAAACTGATTTGAGGTTATGTTGTGTTAACAACACTACTGAAATACTCTCACCCATAAACTACCATTTCAACATGAATATGATAATGAACATAACTTATCAGATGGCAATGTTATCCATTTTGGGGAGCTCTAATAGGTAACCTAGTAGTTCATTCTCAGCTAAAGGAAAATAGGAAATGTTGAAATAAGTCTGACATTTCATACAATTTTCCATGTGTATTCCAAATAAACTATTTTCCAGGTTTCCAGGACATATAAGAACACCGCATTAGTAGGCCTAGTCTACATGGTACCATGAAGCTGTCTGTTATTAAAGTGTAACTTCACCCCAGCACTGAGCCTAACTCCACCCACTACAAATTAGAAAAATCTTGTCAAGGAGCTGAGTGAGGGGAGGGGCTGAGAAGGGGACCCAATTAACATTAATGTTAACATTTGAGTTTAATGATGTATGAGCATACTAAGTGTACCATAGAAAACCAGCCATGTCCTGGTGTGATTGTTAACAGATATGATGTGTAGTTCTGTTTTCAGCCCATAAAATTACTGTTTAGAAAAATGTAGAAACAAACTGGAATTTTGTCAATATTAACATTGGCATTGATGTGTCTCCTCACAGATAAGTCCTATTACTTCGTTTACATATCAAACAAATAATTTTGGGTGCAGTTACACTTTAATGACCATCACCCTTTAAGTTTAACACAAATGATTTGTTAGGAATTTTAACATCCGATTTGATGCAAGTACATTTGCAGCTCTTTTTCAGACAGCAAGCCGCTTCTCTTTAAGTGACAGCAGAAACCACTGGCATAAGTGGGCAAAATATTTTTTAGTAGAAAAGCTTGTTTGTACACAGGAAGCCAGCACTGGTATAATTATCTCAGATACCCCAAAGACAATACCGTGGAACACTGCTCTCACTGTGAGTGTGTTTATACATGTTTATGTTGTTGGCATTTATCACCATTCTTGGGATTTATGTGTTTACGCCACAGACTTCAACACACAAAAAAGTATATCAATTATCAATTGACAGCTCACCTTTGGGGCCGACAACCAAACCGACAACACGATATGGTACCCGCACCTGCAAGGTTGATATGTTGAGGGTCAACACACAAATCACAGAGACATGACTCATAGCACTTATAGCCTGCTTCAGCAGCTTGATATTTCTATACTTTCCAATGCAGTTTTTTGTCCATCATAGACATGTTTGTGTGAACAATGAGACTGTCACACCTCAATATCCCTTTGAGGATGAATTAGGCTACATATTATGTACACTTGCATGTCACAAAAATTATAAACTACGAGACTGCTATTTTCTAAGCCTGAATCAGCTTACAAACATTTTCTGCATGTTAAATATGTATACAAACGCACTAGGCATGGGACGATATGAAAAACATTTATGTCACAATTATCCTGGCCAAAATAATTGTAAATAAATATGATTAAACTCCTAAAATGGCACTAGAACTGTAGTCACTTGTTCTTACATTTTGTTAACAAATATTTTTATTGTATAATGACACACATACTGTATATTTTTTGTGCGATTTGTTTTGTTAAAAAAACATTATTGTATTTCAACAAATCCAACATATCTTTTTTATGTTGGGCAATGGGCAAGCCGAGCCTTCAGCCATATAACGGTGATAGCCTGGAAAGATGCAGGCTAATAAATACATTAGTAAATTGATACAATTGAACTGTATAAAGTGAGCTAGACAGCTTTTTTCAAGTCACTTGTGAAAATATTCATACTTGTGTGGGTATATCCATTATTATCCCAATAATGATCATTCACCACAATACGACTATATACAGTATATTTATCACGATAAACGATATTGTCATATATCGTCCCATCCCTAAAACGCACACACACACACAGACCGGTATTGTTGTTTGGCCAGGGAGTGCCGGTGCCCCTGGGAGCCCGTTGCCTGCTGCAGCTGCTGACAGAGGTCCTGCCTTGTTACGAGAGGCCCTGATGAGGGAGAAATGCTCAGCGGCAGACAGGATCTCCCTTTTTGCCATTGCCACATCTTCTTTGCGTCCTGTTACCACAAACACTGGCTGCTCACCTCTCACAGGTGTTTTAATGTAGGTGTTGGTCTTTGCTCGGAGTGCTTTGATCTTACAACCTGAGAGAGTTGGGGAAGGGAGAGAGAAACTAAACGGGGTGCTGAATTCAGGTAATTTTCACACTACATACACACCAAGTAAGATAAACCTCTGCCATATTCTTCCAGTAATGACATTAAACATTTAACAGTCAATCTTATAATGCACTTAGATTTTTCTTCAAGCTGCGGTTGAGAGTCTATCACTAGCAGAGCTATTTCCTGTTATCCTCCACACAGAAGTCTATGTACCCTCCCCCACTGATCTCGAATTCTAGGTTAAACTATGCGTACATTGTGGTATGTGAAAAAAAAAAACTATTTGGTAAATGCCCCATAATGAAGAATACCTTAATGCATGCAGTAGACTCCAAATAGTCATGATTGCTATGAAACACAGCTAACCATGGGCTTTGTCTGATTAGGCAATGCAATGGTGACCAACAGACAATCTCCCCATTCTCTGGCGTAACAATAAGTCATTCCAGGATAGCACACTGGTCTTACCTTCAGTAATGGCAAAGCCAAGACATTTTTTTGTATTATGTATTGTAAAATATTATTTACCCAGAGGAAACAAATAGCCAATAACCATTAAGCCAGGTAGGCACATAGGCCTACTTTAATTTTGAATGACAACTTTTAATGTGGGATGTTGGACTGCTGTTGACCCCGTTGCCCACAGCTAAGCAAACGTAAATACTAACAGGCAATAAGTGTTACATTAGTATACAACTGATAAATAACACCGAAGGGTATAATACAAAAATTCTATATGATAATACGCGTGGTGTGGTTTTGAGATGCCACATCCCAGAGGTAATTTTACTCCCATCATCAATTACAGAGGAAACACAGGTACCGTAGTAGCACATGTATAACTCACCCTGTCTGCCCACGATCTCGGCGACGTGTTCAGAGCTGGGCACAGTCACACACTCCGTAGTGTTGACGCTTTTTCTTCGCATCAACAACGTAGACTCGACATCATAACCAACTTCTCCGTACACCCCAGGGGGTAGAATTCCCATGCCGGTGTTGGAAACATGATTATCTAACTCCTCGTTGTTGTACAACAAGATGGTGTCTGGTGGTGGTGGTTCCATCCCGGGTGGCATTACAGAACCAACTGGTCCCGACGATACGAGGTGTTGGGCCTGCGCTAGCAACGTGCTAGGGGAGCAGCTAATGTTACCCATTCCATTGTTAGAGTCGATTGCTAAAACTTCTGGATCTTCCTCGTTAGTGGTTGCCATATTTTCGTCTTCCTCCGAAGATTGTTGGTGCAACGATAATGGTTTCAAGTCTAGAACGGTACCGAGAATACTGAAATGAGAGACCGTGGCAGCGTGGCGGTGGTGATGGTGGGGAAAGCTCTTCCCTGCTTGTTCGTTCGTTTGGCTTGGCGTGCCGTGCTGTTCAAGGCCTATGCCGGCGAAAGCATGGAGCAGCGGTGGCGGGACCTCCGATTCTCCTACGCCGGCCTCCAGCAATGGTGTGCTGCTAGGCATTGTGTACAACTTACCAATGATGTAACTATATATTATAGCAGCGACAAGCCGCTGTGTATGATAAATTAGTAATTTTCGCGGAGGAAAGTAATCGGCGCATGTATGGCTTTTTGTTTTGTCTTGCCAGTTCTTCATACGCCTCCCTCTTGACTACATGTTTCAAGTCTCGCGGTCCTGCTTTTCGCGAGATTGAGATTTGGGTCAGACTTGCATTCACAACGTTCAGGAAGACGCACCCTTTGCGCATATTTTTATATATTTATTTAAGGCTATTATAAGGCGTATTTTTATACTTTGTAAATGCATTATATTATTTTAGATCTTTGTAAAATAGAGGAATACGTTAAATTAGCCATATTGTATGAAGAAATATAGCCTAAAGGTTGCTAAATGCAACGTTTTTCATTAGTTAGGTCTACTTTAAGGCCTATTTGCATACGCTATTGAAAGCATATGAACTATATTTAACTCATGTACGTATCAAGTCTGCTCGGGCATCCTTCCAAACTAAAGTAACTTACTTTGGATGGATGCCCGACATATGGAAGCATACCTTCCTTACTTTAACCAAAAAGGTATTCGATTAATCTTCTCATACAGAGATTTAACATACAGTATAGGCTACAAAGTGTAAAACAAATTTGAAACAATATGACCAGGTTGCGACCTTTCAGGCCCATTTTTTTTCTGTATTCTTAGCCATATTCACAGTTTTTAGTTTTGTAGGCTATGGCTTTATGAATACATTTGTGTGTTTTATTGTTGCACGGGATTTGCATTTTCTTGCAGTTTCTTTTTTCCAGTTTTTTTTTTCCAGTTTCTTTTTTCCTCTGGAAAATTATAAGAAGATACTTAATTTATCCCGTAATAATGCTCCCAACTTTAAAAAGTAAGACTCCAGAAAATGACTTTATTAGGATAGGACAGGAGTATATGCTCAATGTAGCCTACAGTATATTTGTTTGAATAAAAGTTGCTTTGTCTGTTACATGATCTTATTGCATATATGTCTAATTAAATGATCAATAATTGTATATATGTTTAGTTATTATAAAACAATACTATTATTCAAAATATGTTATACTAATATGTTGGATATTTTTATGGTACCCTGTTGATTGTGCTCTGTGGTTTCCTCTAAGTGCTTTGAAAACATACAGGCAGATAATGGAAAATTGGCCTGTCTATTGAACACATTCCAGTGGACATGACTGGCAATTCAGATGTCAGAAGAAAAAATAATCTACACACTGTCAAGGTTGAGATGCTTACTAATTAATTAAGGGTTGAATTTAGTGTCCTTGTGGCACACCTACCACACATAGTAGCCGACTGTTTATAGTCAAAACAATGATAATATGTAAATGTGAAGGCACTGCTATAAAGTCAGCGATTGTAAATTAAAAACTTAATATATACAAATATTTAATCAAAATCCTCTATAGAAGCCCTGGCTCTGTAAATGGGGCCACAAAGTGGTGCTCTATACCTTTGCAATGCATGACCAGGCCTATTTTTAATTGTTAAAAAAGTTAAAATATCAACAATATTTCTACAGAATTCCTGACTTCACCTTTATGTGATCTGAAACAAAAGACTGATGACTGAACACATTTTAAATATACACGATCCCTTTAATTGTATAAGCGTTTCAATGAATGTTGCAAAAGCCTCTGTTTATTTGGACGAATCCATATCCAACAATGGGTGGGCTCTAAACATGTTCAGCCAATGACGCCTTACGTTAATTCTACGTTTCCTATCGCTTACATCCTGGTTAACAAGTGGAGGTAAGTAGCTACTTCTCAGTAAATTAAGACATTCGGTCGAATATCTATTTACATTTTAATTATTTTAAATATGGTCCTAATTTGTGAAAATATGGTGCAATACGATTAAGTGTAAAGGGCCAGTCCTCTTGAATTGGTGTTGCTGCAAACCGGTACTTTTAGCTACGGTAGCTAACAAAATACCTACCGTACTGTAATGTAAGCCAGCTAGTCTAGCTATTTGTCGCAAAAAAAAATGTCCGGGTTTGCATTGTCAGAATTCTCTCTCACACATTTATAGTTACTAGCGATGAATACATTGGATGTGAAATTATTTCCACAGGTCCTCTGCGGTTGTTGCTAACATCTTAACGCCTAGCCACTGAGATGTACAGATCATGTCGGCTGCTGCTGCAGCTGCTCTGGGCCCAGCTACTCTGTAGCTGGGTTCTGGCCTCTGAACTCACATTCGAGCTACCAGACAATGCTAAACAGTGCTTTTATGAAGACGTCATCATCGGCACCAAGTGTACACTTGAGTTTCAGGTGCGTGCGTGTACATATCTGGATTACGTCTATATTATATTCGATACATTGTCAAAACTCTTAAGGTCTTTTTAGCGTCACTCATATGGCAAGCCGTTTTAACATGTATTTAATAGAGTTGACTATCTGGAATTAATAAACCGATATCTGCATTGTAATTTTAACTAGTAATTAATTGTGACTTGCGATCATTTTGATTCAATATATCTATAACGTAATTTTGTATAGTCAAAACAGCAGTTAAAGATATCTGTAATTCAGTTTTGACTATTCAAAACGTTATTTAAGATATCTTAAAAGGTCGATGTAGATATCTTAAATTGAGGGGGATTTAAGATATCTTGAACTGTAATTGTGACTATTCAGATAGATATCTGGAACTGGAATTACAGCCAGTCATAATTATGTTAAATATATCAACAATGAACATTTAGGATGTCTGCAACTGATTTATAGATATCTGTAATGAGAAACCCCATAGACATGAATGGCGATAGCTGTTTGAAACTGACTAGTCAAAACTGAATTACAGATAATTCAGTTGTTTCGACAAGTCAAAATGACGTTATAGATATCTTCAAATAAAGTTTAGACTAGGCGAAATTACGTTGCAGATATCCGTTAGCAATATCCAGTCTACTGAATAAATGTTAAAACGGCTTGCCATACACTCATTATGTATTATGCTAGTGCTTCTGGATTCTATAGTTTCTGTGGAATTAATGAATTTGATGTAAACCAGCTAGAAGTAGGATAATAACTTGTTTGCTGAAGGTGGAGACTGGGGTGAACTAGCACCGAATAAACATTTACATTTTCTTGTTAGAAAACCAGTTTGAATAGTAAATGCTTACGAGGTTATTTACCAAAGGTGGAGACTGAACTACTGCAATGTAACTGCACCCTAAAAATGTTTTGAGCTGTAACCTAATAGGACTGAGTTGTGATGAAACACATCAATTCTGGTGTTCTTGAGAGAGAAAATAACTGTTCTTAGACAAATCTACATTTTATGGGCTGAAGATGGCTCTATATGTCATATGTTGCCATACAAGTGTACTTTTCGTGTCCTGGTGCATCATCAAATTTAAATGTTAACTTCCCCTAATCGGTGGGCTGCACAATTCTCACAGCCCTCAGCCTTGAGATTGGGGAAACTGATGAGTCTGGACTTCCTTGAAACATGCTCATTTCAAAACATATGCTGACCTAGACTGAGCAGCCAGCAACAATTGCCTCTCAAGTTCACACAGCCCTTCATCACCCATCAGCTCATTCCTGACTCCTGCTGAGATCCATGCCCCACAACCATCGTCGACATATCTTTCATATTTTACATCTAAGCTAACACATTGTATGTCTGCTTTTGTCTTTGAAGGTAGTGACAGGTGGCCACTATGATGTTGACTGTCGCTTGGAGGACCCAGATGGTACTGTTTTGTACAAGGAGATGAAAAAGCAATATGACAGCTTCACCTTCACAGCATCCAGGAACGGCACCCATAAATTCTGCTTCAGCAACGAGTTCTCCACTTTCACACACAAGACTGTGTATTTCGACTTCCAGGTTGGGGAGGACCCCCCGCTATTCCCCAACGAGAACAGAGTCACTGCTCTCACACAGGTACTGTTGTCTGCAATGATGAGTATGTAGTCAAATTCAGACATACAATGCGTGTATATTTTCGATAAAAGGGCAGCCATAGCCCTAGGCTCTACCAAAAACAGTTAACAGCCCACTGTAGTATTAAGCACTACATGACAGTATTTTTTTTCCATACAATTGTTGTGCTTTTTGTTGATTGATGGGAAGAGATTTCTCTAAATCGTATTAGATCAGTATATAACATAGGCTAAAGTTGACCAAATAGCAAACATATGTCGCATAATTTCGGATTCTCTTGCCACCGTGGTTCCTACTCCTAAGTCATTATGAATTGTCCTTCACGCGTTCCCTTGACCTGATGACGTCTTCGCTCAAGGTCAAGGAAAAGTGGCTAGAAAAGGGCATAAGACGTAACTATTCGGACGCAGCATGTGGCTTGGGTGACTGGAGTCTCTTGTGATGCCCCAAGTGTTCATCAGATACCATGTATGGTGGGTGTAATAATTAGCTTTGTGTTGAATTCCCACCCTGCCCTCTCCCCCTGTCCTGTGCATCTCCAGATGGAGTCGGCCTGCGTGTCCATCCACGAGGCGCTCAAGTCAGTGATCGACTATCAGACACATTTCCGTCTGCGCGAGGCCCAGGGACGTAGTCGAGCGGAGGACCTCAACACCCGCGTGGCATTTTGGTCCATCGGCGAGGCCTTCATCCTCCTCGTTGTCAGCATCAGCCAGGTGGTCTTGCTGAGAAGCTTCTTCTCTGACAAGAAGACCACCACCACACGAGTGGGGTCGTAGTGACCTCTGGCGCCTAGGATCCATGTAATCACGCCACTTCATTCAACCCGGGACTCATACACATAAAGTAGGTTTGAATAACATTGCCAGCATAAGATCGAGTTGTATGCGCTGGCTGTCCACATTGTCATATCTCATAGGGATCCTAGATCAGTTTTCATAAAGAAGCTTTATGTATAGGAGTCTATTGGGGGGGGTTTTTGTCAGGTAAAATAAAACAACAGTAGTAAAGATCGTTTTGCTAGAACGTGTCCATGTTGGAAATACATCAGTAAATTGACGTAAATCACAATTACTTTAAATATTAAATTATTTTTTAAGATATGTTTTTCAAAATGTATTCGTTTTTCCCAGGTCCGCCTCCAACCTCTCAACCAATGTGTCAGGGGTTTATCTCCTCATTAACGAGTGCACTGCAGTATCTGCAGTATTAGCAGTTACATCTAAGATTTGTCTAAATGTTTTTTCCATATCAAGATAGCATGGCATTCCTGACGGATGCAGTATAGATGATGTCCTTAAAGTATATACTTTGTATTTGAAATCTGCAATTCATTCATCTTGTTTCTTTTTAAAGAATCCTGATGGTATTGTGTGGAAAAGTTGTTGAAAGGGTTTAAACAAAGTATGGTAAACCTCACACCCAATCTCAACAAAATGAAATGAATAAACAAACCTCAGTGTGCTTTCTTGTTCTGTTTCTGATGTGTTCTAATTCAAGGTTATACCAATTAACACTTGGGCAACCATGACCTGGAAACACAATTCATTAGTTTGTGTGCTAAGTGGTGAGGCAATTATTTAATGTGTACCACCCTACATATATTAAACCTTGTTTGCTCTAACACGAGCCTTGCTTTGTGCTTGTTTTCAATGTATTAATTTGTATTGGTCCTGTATAAAATGCATTGTTTGTAAAATACTAACATCATTTACAGTTTAGTAACAGAATTTATGCATTTAAAAATGAAATTGCAAGTTTTAGAAGATAGTCCTAAATTATTATTATGAAACACAGCTATTACTTCTCGATTGGTATTGTCTTATTCGTGATCATATGATTATTAAAGATGAAGTTAATATTAGGAACCATATGGCCAGGTTTTACCTGTAGTCTTTTTTTTCTGTTCTATTTTGGTGAAAATATAGGCTGATATCAGCATTCAGGGAACACTGTAAATTGGGTAATTTGGTTAAATGGTGTAAGGCACGCATTAATGTCTGTTCCCTGTGACCCTACATTTGTTTTAATATATGGGTGAAGCTTATTTAAGACATACAGAATCCCATGTCTTAAAAAAAAAACGTGACAATTCCTTTTTATAGTAGACATTTCTTTATTCTGCGATGGTGGTGTTTAATCATGAGATTTTGTAACTGTCCAAACATTGTTATTTACATCATTGAATATTTTATGGTTATTAAATATTTTGTGTAAATCAGAGCTGGCGTAAAACATCTGAAGTATTTATCTTATGACGTAAATTATTAAAAAAAATTAACCTCTAGAGGGTGACATATTCAAAGTAATGGTCATACAATGACCACGTCCTCTAGTGACTAGCCTACTACATCATAGTACCTACTATCGGTAGCCTACCTATTTAGTTTTTTCTCTGAGCACTAGCTACTATTTTCATCGTCCTATGTTTTGTCGTAAAAGGGTATCTACATAATTTCGAGGATGTAAAAAAGGAAATGATTCACGCCCTGTTTTGTATACGAAATAATAAAGCAGCTATGTGATTGGAGAGTTGCCATGTCAATAATAGAATGGGTCTGGGAAAAAAGACTGCATTGTGTTTGATTTGACAGTAGTGTGTCGTGATCACACAGGATCAGTGGGTGGACGATTTGCACGAATTGTTGTGTTCCCCGTTTTAAGGTGATTGTCAGGCAGTTCGGTAACTGCTTACCGTACGTGAATTCTACATTTTCGGTAGTAATTTTGTTGTTTTTCGCAAGGGACAGAGCCGTGCGTTACCGTTGGATATACTGCTGGTGCTGTTTTTAAGACAGATTGGCTGAGGAACTGTCGTTTGTAGCTAAGCTAAGTTAGCTTGCAAATTTAGCTAACAATATACGGAATCACAAGATTGGTAGGTTGTTGTTTTTAAGGTTCCAGTGCGTTCAAATATAAACAGGACAGGCGCATGGATATGACCAACAATGACAAGTGGAGAAATGCTACCTGACAGACAAAGACACACTGGAAAAGCCATGTTGGAAGAATAACCCGAGGAACCTCGTCGAGTTGGCAAAGTATCCAAGGTAGCTAGCTGGCTAGCTAGCTGTCTTGCTAATCAAGGAAGTCGATTAACAACCAAATATAACCATCCCAAATTAGCTATACGTTACCCGAGTTAATTGTGTGCTTTGTTTCATAGTGGCTTTTGGTAAATTGACAATGCGTATGCATAGAAGCTGTAAATTGTCAGACTAGCATCTAACCATTACGGTAGCTGCTTTAGCAGCTTGCTATAAACAAAGGGTTCTCCTCATCACTTGCTCAGCTACGACCAGCTCGGCGTGGTAGTCCTTTTTATTCCACTGAAAGACAATGGATCTAAAAACGGCAGTATTTCATGCAGCCAGGGACGGAAAGCTACGACTGCTTCAGAAACTGTTGGAGAATAAAGATGGACACGAGGTAACGGAACTGATGGGGGAGAAAACAAACGGGGCCACTCCACTCTTGATGGCTGCCAGATACGGACACCTGGACTTGGTGGAATATCTTCTGGAGTGCTGCTGTGCGCCCGTCGAAGTCGGGGGCTCAGTGAACTTTGACGGGGAGACAATAGAAGGAGCGCCTCCGCTGTGGGCCGCATCTGCTGCTGGTCACCTGAAGGTGGTTCAGTCATTACTGGGGCACGGGGCCTCTGTGAATAACACGACTTTAACTAATTCCACTCCCCTTAGAGCAGCTTGCTTCGACGGACACTTGGACATTGTTAAATACCTAGTGGAGCACAAAGCAGACCTAGAGGTGGCGAACAGACACGGCCATACGTGTCTGATGATATCCTGCTATAAAGGACACAAAGAAATAGCTCAGTATCTGCTGGAGAAGGGGGCCGATGTCAACAGGAAAAGTGTAAAAGGTGAGCTCACATAATCGCACACTACTGTCTGTAACTGCCACATGCTTTTTGTACCTGAGGTAAGACTGATTAACTCATAGACGACTATTGCATTATTTCAGTCATGGTCTGTTAAAACCATTCTGATGTAAAATGCTGAGTCACAATCATGAATTAGCTAAATAGGTGTGAGTTGGCACTTCACAGGAGTAAGCATACAAAAATCTTGTTACACAATGAAAAGCTTTAATTCCATGCCAATATCTTTTGGATCACATCCAACAGGTGTGTTTGGAAACTTGGTTTGTTTTGCTGTTTCATGTTTTCATGACTCAGGGTTTATATGGGAGGAGCCAACAAATGCAGTAGTAACATAGTAGTGTTGTTATGACAACAGTAGGGCTGGCCCCAAATATTTGGGTATTGGTTCGTTGGACATGTTTTCGATTTAAATATTGATATTCGAGTATTTGTTTTTTCACAATATGCATGCATGTTTTCCCATTAATCCCAACGGTCTCCATATAAACCCACATGTTGAAATGTAATTGCCTGCCCTACACTGTGTCATCAACACAATAGATTGCAATTGGCTCATTTAGTAAGAAGATAAGTTTTACTGACTAATACAAGAGGTATGTTATTGGACAGCTCTGACTGGGTCAATTGATGTGTCCAGTCAAAGTAGACATTTTGAGTGCATGGCTATGTTTGTGTGCTCACTGAATCTAGGAATCAAAGATTACTTCTGCTATAAATCTTAATTATAGTTAAGGATTTTTAATTGTGTTTTTGAGAGAGTATTCGAATACTCGTTCGGAAATGCCATCAGCTTTAGTATAGGCTGTATGTATTTCTAGTGAATAAGTCATTCAAAATACAATTATTACAGCCGCTCTTCTACAACATCAATATATAAAGCTTGAGGCACACGACACAATCCCCCTGATTTAAAATTAATTAATTATTTGAAGTTATTGTTGCTCAATTGTAAATTAACCCCTGAAAAATGTTTCTTAGTTTTTTTCTTTGTTTTTTTCTCCTCCTTCCTTACAACAATTTGTCATTTAACAGCAATCTGTCATGCAGCAGATTTTTTTTTTTTTTTTTTTTTTTATAAAAGGGGTTGCAGCAGCTTATTGGCTTGCTCTGTGCTCAGCACTTAACTGATGCTCCAGATTGCATTTAGTGAGTCCTGGAAAGCTCCGCTGCCTAGCTTCTCACAAAATGGGTAAAATCAAACACTGGAAATTAAGAAGTACCTTAGAGGCCCTTAACACGAAGGATACATTAAACTACTTTCTCACCAATGCCCATTCGAGACCTCTGCCATCTGTTTGCTCACAACTTGACACGACACCAGTTGCGTCGAGGCAGTTTGCAGTAGTAGGCTACCAAATATGGGCTAATTCCATCTTTTTTGGGGGTGCCACAAGGGAGCAAAGTCTGTGATTGTCCTAACGCAGTACTGAGTGTCCGGACCTAACTCAGTGCTGAGAGTGAAAGAGACCATGGATGTTAAAACGACCAAATAGCATAGATGTATACAGTCTCCTTGGCTTTGTTCCAAGATTGGAGATTTGTAAGTGACTGTTATTGATGTATGTACTTGATACACAGCATTTGTGCACTTTGTTACTGTGAATGGTCAGTTAAAATAAAAAAGTTTGTTAAATAATGCTATTATCTCATTGAGGCTTCTTCCCCCCCCCCCATCATCCCACCACCCCACCCACTGTTCCCAAGGCAACACGGCCCTCCACGACTGCGCGGAGTCGGGCAGTCTAGAGATCATGCGGCTGCTGCTGCAGTACGGCGCCACCATGGAGCGGGACGGCTACGGCATGACACCCCTCCTCTCCGCCAGCGTCACCGGCCACACCAACATCGTGGACTTCTTGACGACGCATCAGCAGGTCAGAGGCTCCGTGCCCGTTGGTGCCCTGTTGGGGCTAATGACGCTCCAATGACGCTCCAGCTGTCAGCTGGACAAAGATGGGCATTCTTACTTGGATCAGACCGTTTTATATTGTCCTGTTGATTCGATTTGGCTGCCGCAATTAAAAATGCATTAGAGTGCCTTTAAACATGGCAAAATGAAGTATAAAGGTGTAATTTAGTTAAAGGTGAGGTCAGCAACAGTCAGCTAATGCACCTTTTGTCAAATTCAAGCGAATCACTCCTGCAGACACACAGCAACATCCTAGTGATGCCTGTCCAATGCGTTTGTGGGGGAAGGCGGTACTTCTGAGGGAGCACTCTGAAGGGAGGGCGAGGTGCTTTTTGATTAGAGTTCAAATAATCTTTCTCTAACATCGCTGACTCCACCTTTTTAACTGGTCCAACAAGATGAATGTTAACGTAAACTACGCAAGCTCAAATGTATAGAACCAGTTAAAGCTTCTAGTAACTACCCTGGAATTTCCATACTGTATTGTTAATACTGATCATATTTACATTTCTCTAAAGCTGCTAGCCTCTGTGGGAGAAGTGATTGTGCAGCCGTTGAGAAATGACAACAATGGACGGAACCATTTTCAGCTGATAATGTCGATCTCCTCTCCGCAGACAAGCCACAGTGAACGCATCGACGCGCTGGAGCTCCTGGGAGCCACTTTTGTGGACAAAAAACGAGATTTGCTCGGAGCTCTGAAGTACTGGAAGAGGGCCATGGACCTCCGGTACACGAACAGCAACAACGTTGTCCACAAGCCGGAAGCGAAGCAGCTTGTCATGGCATATGACTACGCTAGGGAGGTGAGTGTGGGTTCCAAGAAGCCTTGTAAGGAAGTGAATCGGTCACTCCCACACACTCGATGACCTTTTTTCAAAACGGTTTGAACTTTTATTTATTAATGTATTTTATTTTACTGAACGACGTGTTTCCTAGAAAATGTTCCTGAACTATTTTCAAAAATATATGCTCCATTTAATGGCGGTGGCGAGTGTTGCTCAATGACATTTTAGAAGTGTAGCTGCATATTTGGACCCTATAAGTATCATGTGTGAATATGTCATCATTATTTAGTTGGCTCAAATGTCCCGTTCATTCATTCTCTTATTTCATCTTAAATGTACGCCATTTTGAAATGAAATTCTGAATCGTGATATCTTCACACAACCATTGTGAACATGTCCTAAATGTGGAAGCGATTTAGCGGTTCATCATCTTGTGCATCTGTACGACTGAAGCGGCAGTAAAACGCAATCGCGTTGTCGTAGTTAGCCATGTCCTCCTACAGCCCAACTCCACCCCGCTTTGAAACCTGGCGGTCAGTCCACTGCGGTTTGTGTCCGTTGAACATGTAGCAGACGTTCCAGCACTCTGAACGCAGGGCCCGTAGTACTTCCTGTTCGTAGCCGTTGCAAAACGTATCCGTTGACCTTTTCTTAGGTGACCAACGGTGAGGAGCTGGACGGGCTGATCTCTGACCCGGACGAGATGCGCATGCAGGCTCTCCTGATCCGGGAGCGCATCCTCGGCCCGCAGCACCCGGACACCTCCTACTACATCCGCTACCGCGGCGCTGTCTACGCCGACTCGGGGAACTTCGAGCGCTGCATCAACCTGTGGAAGTACGCACTGGACATGCAGCAGAGCAACCTGGACCCGCTGAGCCCCATGACGGCCTCCAGCCTGCTGTCGTTTGCCGAGCTCTTCTCCTTCATGCTCCAGGACCGGGCCAAGGGCCTGCTGGGCACCACCGTGTCCTTCCAGGACCTGATGGGCATCCTGACCAAGAGCGCGCTGGAGATCGAGCGGGCCGTCAAGCAGACAGGGCCTGCGCCCCCGGACCCGGCCCAGCTCAGCAAGGCCCTCTCCATCATCCTCCACCTCATCTGCCTCCTGGAGAAGGTGCCGTGCACTGCAGAGCAGGACCACTTCAAGAAGGAAACTATTTATAGGTGTGTGTGGTGAAATAAGTTCTTAGAATATTAAGCACTTCATTGTTGGTACATACTCATAGCAATTATTTCTGGGAATTGCATGATGCATTTAAAGGCAGGGTTGGTCATTCTGGAGAGCACATGCTAACTTGGCGCTCAAATCAAAACAAACTCTCAGAAAAGCTTCTGAGAGAGTTTGATTTGCCCCACCCATTGAAAACGCATGGCAAAGCCTAGGGCGTAAGCTAACAGACGGTAGTACGGTAAGCTAACAGAATGCAGGGAGATATTTGGTGATTTTGACAGCGTATTGGCTTACAATTAGCTTGCAATAGCGGACGACATTTTAATAGGTAATGTATGTTGTAAAATGGCTATATAAATTATGAATGTACATTGTGCAGTTGTAAAACGTATACCGGGTTAGCCGTGACACTGTTGCGTTCATTATAATCACGCACTGCTGTCATTATCCTCTCAGAACGTCATTTGCTTACAATAACTGCTGTATGAACAATACAGCTAATTGACCCATTTATAGTAAGTCACTTTTTATTAAAGTGTATACTAAATGGTGTGTGTGTGTGTGTGTGTGTGAGAGGAGAAAAGGTACAGTGCCAATATGATTTGGGTCCACGCTGACTGTGTGCTCTCCGTCTGCAGGTTCCTGAAGCTCCATCCGTGTGGCAAGAACGGCTACAGCCCGCTGCATCTGGCGGTGGACCGCAACACCACCTGTGTTGGCCGCTACCCTGTCTGCAAGTTCCCCTCCCTGACCGTCGCTTCCGTCCTGCTGGAGTGCGGCGCGGACGTCAACAGTCGCGACGAAGACGACAACAGGTGTCTAGTTCAGTGTCCTCCTTCGAAATTCCATTCGTGTGTATTGGGCAGAGGCGCAGCGCGTCCTGACGCGCATGTGTGCGAAGAGTTTGAGCACATGTGCGTCCTGACGCGCATGTGTGCGAAGAGTTTGAGCACGGTGAACTTTTGCACGCTGCTCAAGTGGCAACACAAGCAGCGCGAGGTGGGGGATGTACAGTATAGCCTATTATAACCCGAAATATAACATCCTGTTCCTATCAAATGTTAGTAAGGATCATACGCCATGGAAGCATTACTGGTAGGCTATGTTTCATCAACTTTATAGGCTAGATATAGTATTACCTGCTGGAGGTAGCTACATTTTCTTTTTTTTTTTTAGCTGCATTTTTCTTCTCCGCTCAAAACTGCCAGTTGCAAATTATTAGTTTCCGGGTTTGGTTATCTCCTAGCTAAACCCCGTCCTTTCTGTGCGCTCCTTGGCGACAGTAAAGTTTGAAACGTAGTTTTCCCCTTTACCTTGCTAAGACCACAGCTTTTTATGCGTTTAATCTGAACGGCCCTGAAGATAACATTAAAGCATTAAAGGCAGGATCAGTCATTCTCGAGAATGCTTGCTAACTTTGAGCTCAAAACAATATCCCTCCGCAGTGCCACCCCCCCAGTAGCTGCGTTTACATACATATTATTCCGATTGGAATTAGGTTAAATGCCCTATGGAAAGAAAATGCTTCATATAAACATCACGATTTGAAGAGAAACGGCCAAACCCGATCAAAATTTAATTCCGAAGCAGACGGGTAGTATAACCCGTTCTATGACCCGATTGAAAGAAGAATTCTACCATGTAGACGGTTAAACGCGATTACTTCCTGGTTGCGTTCTAGTGCTAATGTAGCACCGTATCATTCTTTTTTCCCCCGCACGCACAGAGCGCAAAGTTAGCAGAATGCAAGGAGCTATTTGGTGATTTTAACAAAGTGTGTTCACACTGCATAACCCCCCCCCCCCCCCCCCCCCCCCC
>JAOEGT010054805.1:0-18795 GCA_025447795.1 Speoplatyrhinus poulsoni | reverse complement strand
CCCCACTGTCGATTCGAATGCCCCTCCCCCCTCCCCCTCCCCCCCCCCCCACACACCCACAAACACTGTTTCTGCAGGCAAAACCATCTATAACTGATGAGTTCTATAAAAATGCACCCCTCATGCAGTTGACATAAATGTGAAAAATAGCTATAGAGACAAAACTTTTTTTTTTCCTGCTGCAAAATTGGACATTTTAATATGGAGGTCTATGGGGATTTACTCTGTTTTGGAGCCGGCCTCTGGTACTATTGGAGGAACTGTAGATTTTGGCACTTGGATTAATTTTTTTCAGCACGGGAGGTTCCTACTTGGTGTAAAATTAGCTGACAGCCAAAATACATTTTGAGCTTTCGTTCTGAATGTGGCTTTCACATTAACTGTCATACATACAAAATACATATGACTGAATGGCTGATTCCATTTGCCCTACAAATCTGAAAACAAACATTGTATTTCTGTATTTGTTTAAAGAGAAACCCAAAGCAAGAAAGCTGTTAACCACTTTCCTTGTATATTCTAATTAATTATTTTATTTTAATCAAACATCCTTGATCCTTGTTCCAGAATCTTTCAGTGACACCATAATGTACTTACTAATCACTAATGCATCACACTGTCCTCTTTCCTCTGTTCTCAAGGTATATTAGGCATAATAGAATGATGTAACACCATCATAAAATGTTGCTGCCAAGACAAGAAGAGAGTTAATGGTATTCTTCCTCGAAGCTTGAAGGAGACTAACATAATAACATATCCTTTACACATTGATTGATGGTATTGAGACTCCTTTACAAATTCAAAATAATCATACAGTATATCCTTCATCACCATTGTTCAGTAATTCCAAAAAGTGTTTCTTGAATTGATAAATCTTCATGAAATATAGGCAAATTCAGCAAAACCCTGATTAATAAGACACTTAAGCAACATATGCTGGAACATCTGTCATTGCCCAAACCCTGTGAACATGGTTGTCACACTCTTGAAGCTGAACAACATTGGTGCCAGAGATTGAGGCAGCAAGCATGGCACTGTGGAAACATAACACATTATTCTTAGTGTACATTTATGCCTAAAATAATTATATTGTCAACATGCTTTGCCAGTCCAATTCAGTAGTTTTTAGTTTTTAACTCGGTCGGCTTCATAAGTTATAAAACAGAAATGTATTTTTCCTGGCTTGTTAAAGAGGAATCGTGGTGATGTCCTTACATACTGTAAGACTTACTTTGAAATCCATCTCATTCTTGATTCTGAAAAAACATGAAAGACATGGAACCTGGGGCCATTACAAGCACCGATGCCTCTACAGCTGGGTGGCTACAACCAGTAGATTGGAATATGTGAGATTAAGTAATATATTGTGGAAACCTGACATCTAGGGATCCGAGCCACCACAAAATGGCACTGTGAACACTATACACTAGGTTTATAATTGACTGCCAGAGTTCTTTTTTAATCTTTAACTTAGCTTTATTTGTTGGCGCCTTGGTGGTGTTTTTAGCTCAATGAGAATAATCGATTTTCGGCATGTCTGTTTTTGGCAATCCTTCTACCTTTAGTGTCCAAGGTCAGGTCTTATCGGGACTATATTAAAATGTACAGCTGACAAACACCAATTCCAAAGGAAACACAGTCTCACCATGTTAGAGCTAAATAAATGACTGAACTGATAAATATGGCTATAAAAAAACCACTGCGTTGTAGGATGGACGTGGTAATGATGCATAAACATACATAAACCTGGGAGATCAATAGTTCTCCAAAAACTATAATTTTTCTTCACCTGCTTATGTGAAGGCTAGGCATTTTAAACGTGTTGATATTTCAGGGTCAGCGTAAAAAGGAAAAATCTTCCCTTTTAATAAGCTTGCCATGGCGCATGTCAGCAAAACGGCATGCTGGAAAAGACCTTGGCTCCCGCCCAGTAGCTTTCTTTAGTGGGCTGTTAATTGAATAGTGAAGACTGCTCTGCGTGTCAGAAGGTTCTATTTAGACTCAGCCCAGGGAGCTTGCAGACTATGTGTTGGGCTCTGCAGGGCTGCTCACTGAGCAGGCCGACTAACTTGGTTTAACTATACCTGAACCATGACAATCGGGGGTAAAAACACTGCTACAACTTTAGATGTAAACTGTAGGAGGAAGTGACTGCAAACACTTCCCAATGGAGCATGACCATATTCACAATGTGAATATGTGCTGGTTACACCATGGCTACCAAGAAATCCCTTATTGGTGAAAATCATCAAGGTTGTAATCTCGGTTAATGTTCAAAGCATTGTCCAACAAATCTGATAATACTGTACACAGATTCTGTGTTTGTGAAACAGTTTGTGCATTTACATGACGTGGTTGTAAACATAGCTAATTTCCAAACACTCTAGCATATGTCTTTTGACAGAAATAGCCGACACAACGTGCTAATTCCGCATGAAATTAAGTAATCAGGCTCTCGTCTGCTTCGATCCGCATTGTGCGAGGCCACACATGCTGATGCTTTCCTCTATTCCATGTTAACGTGAAATATCTACTCTATCTAATGCGCTATATTAAAGCAATAGTGCAGATAGGCAGACGCATTAACAGCCGTCGAGTTATACCATCAATTTAACACACAAGCTACTGTATATGAATCTGTTTGGGTCATAAACAGTTTCCCGTCATTAACCACTTAGAAATACAGTACTAACGTTTTTGACTGAAATATTTACAGAGACAGTTTTGAGGCCAGACAAACACTTTAAAATGTTCCTCCATGACACAGTAGATGTGTAAAATATTTCTGTAGAGTTCTAATGAGCATCATTATTCCTCCACTGATGCTGTGCCAAATGAACTCATTGAATTTTTAAAAAGCCAGTTATTTAAAGCAAGCAATTTAAACATTAAATCTGCATCACAAATCTGTTTGAGACTCACATCACAGCAATTAAGCATATTTCCCCAGTCCATTAGCAATTAAATGGAAAGAGCTGGGGTGAGGGGCTTCAAATTAAAGCATTTCTAGAAATTTAAGAATAAAAACATAGTTCCATTACATTCAGTGCAAGTCACACCGTTGCTAAAGTGGTGTGCTCTGTACAGAATCCTTTCTTTGAACAGATGGCAGTGTATACAGAATATTCCTCACCCACCCACCCACCCCCAAAAAAGTCAAGGCATAAAAATGTTTGCTACACAGATGTTAAGAAACAAATTCATAGACAGTACTGATTCTGAATTCATACAGTAGCCTATATAGGCTTTACCCTTAATATTCATGCCAATATGTTCTCTTCTTGGTTGTATACTGTAGTATTCTTCCTTCACAATACATGTGAATCAATGTATTGAATTCAATCATTTCTTCGGAACCTATGATGTGTCGTGTCTTGCAGAAAAGGTCAAGGCCACTTGGCTCCCCGAGTCCAAGCATGATGAGTCTCTGTGTTCTGAATAGTGAAGAGCACAATTCAGGGCTACATCACCAGAGTTCAGAGAGCGAAGGAACCTCACAAACACAATAGTGATGAGCTTAGCCTGACTCAGATCTGGACAGAATACCGACAAGCCTGTGGTTGTTGTTGAAGTGGGCCTGGGAAAAATGCAATGAGAGGCTCACTGCAGCTCTCACAGCATGCAATGCATTTTCAATGCTATTTAACTGTTTTGTTATTTACATGGTAGCACTGCACTAATATTTGTCCCCATTATTGAATCCCACTATAAAAATACATATAATTTAGTTGGTTCTTCATTTTCAGAAACCCAATTCCCTATTACCCTATTAGGCACAGTTTGTGTATACCTAAGTCTGTATTTGTTCGGCCTGGAGAGCTATTATAAAAGCTATAATGGAAGCAGCAGTAGCGAGTACAGTGATGCATGATGTCAGCAGGGACCCTCTGTGATAGGTTGTCTGGGTTTAGATAAGCCCCCTCCGGGGCTAGTGCCTGAGTGATCCTCGCAGGTGGCACGGGAAAGAGATGAGCTGTGACAGACAGCTACATTAGAGGCCAGTGATGTTGTGGGCGCTTTTCACTTTAGTGAACATCTAAATCATCTAAATCTAAACATAGTGTGTTTAGATTGATACACACCTTTCATACCATCAAACAATGATTCAAGTGTTGCTTTACGCAGCACCCTATCTATACATAGAAGCAGTATTGCAATTGATCTTTTTCATTAATTTAGAACCAAATTTTAGTATCAACACATACACTTATACTTGTTCGTGGATGCAGTTATCTCCACTATTACCATCTGGTAGGTGGTCATTCATACGTTCATTTAAGTGGTGAAACCCCTTCCACTAGACCATAGAGGATGGATCTTCAGAGCTTAATACATTATTTAACATCTCTTAACTTAGAACTTATATTTAAGTTATCAATTCCTCGCCAGACTGGTACATTTCATAACATTTCAACAAGGCACTCAAATGCTAAATCCTTCCCAATCTCTGCTTTTCAGCAGCCAACTGCTTGTATCTAAGTCAAAGTTCAAAATTAAAAGCAAATTCCCAGAAGCGTTTCTGACAACCACTCTCAAGACTAGTGTTTGTGTTGAGTAACACTTTCTCAGGGGATTCTTGATTGCTCAAGGATTCTTGACGCCAGTCTGCCCAATAATTATAAGTCAATTACAGACCTCATGCCATGTGTTATTGAAAACACTGTGATAAGAAAAACCTGAATGTTAACATACTGTACTGCACAGCCAAGGCCTTAGGACCCAAACATTGTGGGTCTTCACAGGCTATGATTACTTTCTATTTAGGCCAGGTCTGTTTAAAGAATTCTCTGGTGTAATTTGGTATGTCTTTGCTTACTTTTTTTAAATGACCATCATTAGCAGTTTCACTCCTTTGAACAGCACTTTAATTGTATTAAGGTAGGAAGGAAGTGAAATATTCAGGGGGCTTTGAAAAGAAAAATAGCAAAGTGGAACAAAGTATAAAGGGTGAGGTCCCATTACCTTAGCAAAGGTTGTGCTTCTTGTGCTAGTATACATCATGCTACTAAAGCCAGCTGTTTAACAGACAGGTCGGTTGACCCCCACCACTCTCTGCGATGCAGCCGGGACACATGCCAAAAACGCGCCCATTGAATGGGCCGTGTGCAGAGCGCATGCCAACCTCCAAGAATGGTCAGGCGGCGTAACGTGCATCCTTAACTAACGGGCACGCCTCATGCACATTATGCATTAGCACAAATGCAGAGACCTGTTGGTGGTCTGGCAATACTATGTTTTGAAAGATCATGGAGTTAACAGGGCTACATCATCACAGTATATGAACAACATTGTTATTTGTAAACAGATGTGGACAGGCCGTTTACATTTGGTGGTGTTAGCCTGTCTGTGTTAGCATGCGTATCTTGTTGGAATCTATCTACTACAACATTGTATGGTATTTGTTGTTCAAAATATCAATAGCTAATTCACAACCCCCTTTATATATACAGTAGTACTGTATATACCTGTAGGCAATACTGTATTGTGGTAACTAGCACAGTGGTAATGTAACCTCCAGACCACTAGTGGTGGTGTGGGAGGACAGGTACTTCCCAGCCCACCTCCTTGCAGTGTGGAGGACCAGCAGCTGCACTCAATCAGATAATTAGGGAAGGGAACAAATGAGGCTTGGCACCTGGCAGCGAGTGGTGTAGTGTGATGTGTGAGGCTCTAAGGTAATGTAGAGTATAAGACATACTTTAGTGGGGGTAGTTGTGATGTTTGGACACTGCCTTGGATTAGAAGCATGATGTTATGATGGATAACCCCTTGGCTACCTGGCCAAGGACCGAGGGAACATCCCTCTACCTTCCAACACAGAACTACATTCACATTCATTTTTATAATTGTTTAGCTAAGACCATGCTTATGTCGTATACTTGAACGTTCTTAGGTGTAATTTTTAGGTGTAATTTTGCCTGACTTTGTGCCTAAAAACATGGCATTGTCTCTACATACTAAAACGCTAGTCTGCCTGCTGAAGGAACACAGGATCGCAAGTTGCGCTTTTCTATTCATGCATACTGTATGAATTCATGGTAGGGGGTCAATGGGAGATTGGGAGTGTCGCACAAACAAATGGGAGGAGATGCGTAAGGAGAGTGATTACCTATTCCGTTTTTGCGGTGAAAATTCTCCCCCTCTGAAAAGCAGATGTTATCCCAGTTAGCGCGTTTCTTTGAACAGGACAAGCAAGCAATGGCAAGATTCATCCGAGCAAGACGAACACACAGGCCATGTAAAGAGAAGATCATGGAACGGCCAACGTAAAATGTGATGGCGCAGCGTGCGGTCTGGCTGCGCTCATTTTTATGTTGCGCTTGCTAACGTACATTAGATCACATGAGGCCCATTGTGATCTAATGAACCATACAAATAAATGTAAAGTAACCACAGAGACGTGCTCATTAAAAAATGTTCCCATGGTCATGGCTGTGAACACAGCAGCTGCAAGTCTGCTGGAGTCGATTACGTCAAAGGCATCCTTCTGTGATGCATGGTACGGAGAGAGGGGTATTTGTAAGCTATCTTACGTTGCTATCTTTATGTCTGACAGGAAAGATCATAAACCCCTGCCAAATGACTCTGCAATACACCAATCAACAGCGTTGCCGCAGTCACCTACAGTACGGCGGAGCACTAGATGTTTGAAAAATTAATGGAAAGCTCTATTGTATACACTATACTCTCTTTCTACTGTATCTAATTTCAGTTCTGTATATATTCCAATATAATATTGGACAAATTTGATTTAAATATATTTAGGCTGCACATACACTGTAAAGAGGTGACGTTTTCTACGTCGATGTCAGAATCTTTAAAGAATATGGAAATATATACAGCAAAAGGATCTTATCACTTGTTTTGTTACTATTGTGTCTATTGTCTCCAAAATACAGTTACAATCTATCTTAGTTTTATCCAGTTTAATTTACATTCATCAAAGAGTGTTCATACTTGTCAGTAGGGGCTTTATACCCCTGTTCTCAAGTGTCAATTATTATGACATTCATTTTATTTCTAGCAGTTTCCTTCTTGACAACGGAGGCTTGAGACTGACAGGAACACAGTATTTGTTAGATGATGTGTTGTCAGAGCTCTTGAAGCTTATTATTGCGTCTTTACATGCTTTTCATCATCAAAAAAAGAGAAGATAACACACTGTACAGTTGCAGTCAAGTGTGAATTTAACAAACATTCTTTGCAGCTTGACTGCTTGCGGGGTTTAACCTGTCAAAGAATCACAGCCAATTCTTGTGTTCACCAGGATGTTTAAAACATTGTTATAAATATAGAAGTTGGGGTGACCAGCAGGTGTCCTAAATTATTCTTGTATTTATTATAGCCATAGCTTGAAAAACAGTAATTTTACAAGGGTATTTTGAAATAGCTTTTGGAAAAGCTTTTACCTTCAATAATATTCAGTTGAATCATACTCAATCATACTCAGTTACTTCCAGGAAAAGGTACTTTAAAGGTAATAATATATTTTAAACATTACTACAGTGCAAACAACTACTTTCTATGTAAAGATATAGCGGAGTAATCATGGCCTGTGCAGGTAATGACATCACACTCTCTCTGTGTGTGTTGTAATCTGAGCGTCTGTTCTTTGTTTTTATAGCTGGGGCGTCCTGCAGACATTTCCTAAGTGAATTACCTCTGTTCATATTGTTGTGACGTGATGCAGAGGGCCGATGTTATGTCCATACTGGTTTCCATTACTACATTAGCAAACAGGCATATTGATGAGTATTACATTACAGCTCTCTACAACTCATAGAACTACAGTATATAAAAATACATTTTGAGTTCTATTATAAAGCAGAATTGGAAATTAGGATGCCAGAAAGAAACAGTAACGACAAAGCAGACTTATCCACTAAGACACGGAAGAGTGCCTTTGTCTAGTCTAATAGTATGCCACAATCAAAAAACTTTTATCAAAACAAATGATCAGGTTTCCAAAGCAAAACTGCAATGGAAACCCGGATGAAGGCCCAGGAAGGCTATAGATCTACTTCTGCGGACCAGGACAAGCTCTCTGGCTCATCTTGCGGATGCATGTCTCGGTGCCTTGTATGCGTGTGCTATTTCTGTATTACTAGCTGTATGTCTTTTGTCTGCTCAAATGGTTTCCCATGACCGATATTGGTGCAATTAAAAATAAAAATAAATGTATATGCCTGGAACCATCATTGTGATCTTTGCAGGACATTGCACTTGGTCTGTAATGTGCGACAATGCTTAAAATATTGGTGCACGTATCCGCACAAGTAGCCTATATGAATGCGGGAATGCGCCTCTTGAAGGTGGACATATAGACTGAGCCATTTAAACACTTTGCACTGAACTATGCTCAACCATGCCAACTGTGGTTATAATTAAACACTACCATTAACACTAAAGTAGTATTTTAAAAGTAATATAAGTAATTTACTGTACAGTATGTTGGTAACATGTGATTATTTGTGTCATCTCACTGTCCCCAGATCCCTCAGGTGAGCTATGCCTCCACGGCCCCAGAGCTGAGCGATAACACCCGCTATGACTTCTTCTCCCGTGTGGTGCCCCCAGACACCTACCAGGCACAGGCCATGGTGGACATTGTGAAAGCCATGCGCTGGAACTACGTGTCCACCGTGGCCTCAGAGGGCAACTATGGAGAGAGTGGGGTTGATGCCTTCATTCAGAAGTCACGAGAGGACGGTGAGTGTAGTCTTCACAAACTTTGAACCATGACACCACCCCCTCTTCACCCCCAAAAAAGATTCTAGTGAAACGAAATGTTAATTTGCAATTATATGTAGAATAACCCAAAATGTTTCTGTGACAAAAACTTTAGGTGTTCCCTTGCACCCTTATTTAATTTTATATTTTAAAAGTATACAATTGAATATTCATATTATGTAGGGCAAAAACAAAGCTAATTTTGTATTTGGTGTGTGAAAAAGCATGCTATATTGAAGTACTTTACATAGACTCCCTTTTGGAAAGTATACTGTAATCGATTGGAGTATTCTGTGCTGTATTTTAAGGATAAAAACACTTCCATTGATTTAATTGCTCTTTACCCATGCTGTATTCATGCAGATGTAGCAAAGGGAAAGCTGTCATGATATACAGTAGTATGCAGTTAAGAAAACAGAGGAAAGTGCTGTATGCAGAATTAGCTGACTGAATGACCTGCTTCTCGGATTTTGAGTTATCCCATTAATACCATGCCTCCCTGAGCTGCACTAAAGGTTAAAGAGACACTGGTGTTTACTGGCGTTCCATTGATTTTTATATTTTAACTAAAACTGCTAGTTTAATAGCTGGCTGAAGACCACAGATGTATCTGTCGTAACATAATAAATACTTGAAGATTAATATCATCTCTCCAAAACTATGATGGCTCTTCCATTCCTCATTAAATACTATTAAACTTCTTCTTGCCTGTACATTAGAACAGAGGGATAATTATTCCCTTTCCTAAGCTAAACTTAATGCCGATTAATACGTTTTGGATGCTTCATCTTGAAAATCCTGGACAGTTTAAGCAGGTCACTAAATAAATAATCAAGATTAAATGAAAGGTGGTATTAATATTTTCCTTAAACGTGCTCAAATGACTACATCCATGTATTCACCAGTATGTGGATACTACTGTCTATTTGCATGTCTATGTGTATGTGGGGAAAATAAATATACCATAAAATATGTGAACTTGTAACCAATTTTACAGTGCAAGGTCTACAAATTCACCTCATAAAAGTGTACCTTATAGATAAGAATGTTAACAACAATTTTCAACAAAATAAATTAATAAAAAATAATGCAAACTACTGGGTATGATAACTGCTGAAATCTGCACTCTACTCTTGAAATTTGATTTTCTTCTAAGCTTTTAAGCCCTGCCTCCAGAGAACCGGTCTAGATATCTTATACACAGTGGAGGAGGTGAGGAAAATGAATGGAAGTTTTCAAAGATTGAGCAGAAGACAGCGTGAATGAGAGACGACAGAGCTTGCCCAAGGCGACAGCGGGAGTGGGCGCATTAAGCATACCGTCGTGAGAGATAGCGATACAGTCAGAGAGAGAGAGAATGTGCTCCTGCCTGACCTATGATCCCCACCGTGCCACAATGTAATCACTACCGACGGGCCTGGGCACTCCCCCATTTTGTTTGCCATCTTTCTTTTTCCTGCCAACTCTAAAACTGCGGCGCCTCCTCAACCGCCCTGGAGAGACAACAAAGGCATATTATACCTCCGCAGAGCCTTTTACGTCCTCTTGGCGAGCGGCAGGGGGGGAGGACCGGATAAAGCGAATGCTGTGTACACAAACTTCAACAGAGTGGCTGGACTCCCATGTTACACCATGGCACAAGAGACAGAGACATCATTTCAAATAGGTTCTCCATGAACTGTAATGGGACTTATAACAAGGCTAGGGACTAAGTAACAAAGTAAAATGTAACCCCACCCCACACCCCCGTATGCAGATAGGAAAAATAACTTCAGTTAAGGGTTTACACCAAACACATAATCCCAGTCATTTGTTTTACAAGTCATTGGTATAACCAGACTTCTTGTAGTTGCCTTATATTCATTAAGTTTTTAAGTTTTTATTGACTATATATAATTTCTTGTCATGTTTAAAAAATGTTGATGTCCAAGAAGTACCTGAACTACAACAATGTAATTGCTTGGTTCTCATACAAATCTAACATTACATACAATGTGTGTAACTCCTTAGATATTACCTCTGCTGACCAAAAGCCCATTAAGAACAGCCTCAGAACAAATTACTGACATTACTATTAATGAAAATATTGAATCATATACTGTAGGCTATGGCTAAATGCCTCGGAAGCTGCATAAAACATGTTAAGTTTTTATTAAGAATTTCTCATTGATTGAACACAATCTGATTGTGAAGGGTAACGTTAAATGAATGTTAAATTTACAGTAGGTGTTACCCAAGGCTGTACTCTCTTTTCTGTGCTCATCTTGAGACTGATGACATTATGTGCAATAATGGTAATGGGTAAGGGGGCTTTAGTCAAACAGGGATTCATCTCTAGGGCATGTTTGACTAATGCCCCTTGATGAAAATGTTGAGATGAATGTCGCCAAGACTAAAGGGCTGTCCTTGTGAGGAAAGACAAACACAGTTAAGGCTCATCTGCCAGCATTCTAAAAGTAGGCACATTTGGAGAATTGAGCAAAAATGACAATGCCCCATATCATATTAGCCAGTTAGATGTAATGTTCCCTCCCTGTTCCTACCAATCACAATCCCAAGCTGCAGGTTTTCGGAGACCTCATCTCTAGCAAATTCTATAAGAAAAAAAAGTGCTGGTAGGCAAATTGTCATTAAGCGAATATACTGTAGTTTACATTATATTTGCTATAAAAAAGGCTTTGGCCTTGGGGCACTTTTTCAAATTACAGCATGTCACATAGGTCAGTGTAGCGACAAACAATACAGCAAAGGCAAAACACTGCAGACTTGTCTCAACCTAACAGAAGTCAGTAAAGTACAGTAGGTGTACATTTACATAAAACTATTGCAAAGTGAAGTCAACCGTAGAATGTAAAACCTGAGAAATCATTAATAGCAATTAAATTTACACACAGCTTTCCTCTATAGGAAGCCAAGGGAAGTACCATTTAAATTCCATTGCTATGTTCCCCAGTTCAGCCTGATATTGATGAAGTAATAGAGCCAAAGCAGCATGGTGGGCGTTTCTTTAAAAATCAAATCCACAGGTGTTTGGCTGCTAAATGGCTTCAACAGCATTCTGCTCACATAATAAAGTAGTGAGTTTAGAGCTTGCCTAATGTTCCATCTCGTTAACCAGCTAATGCCCATATTACTGAGGTCATATGACCTCAGTAATATGCGATGTGTTGAGGAAAGCACTTATAGAAGTTTTCATTTATTTGAAGTGCGGATTTTAGAATCGGAGAGTTCATTTTATAATATGCAGTTTTATTACACAAATAGAGAAGTGGCTTAATTAAAGCAATGTAACAATGTACTGCAAGTATATTAATTGATTGCAAATACTGTAAACTGTAAAATGTAATTGCATCTTACTGTACAAATCACATGTATTAGCATACAGAGTACGACAATGATGTACATCTAAAAAATGGAATGCAATCATTATAAAGCATTTGTTTTTCACTTACATTTTCAAATATTTAGAATGCATGGTATCACTTGACTGCATTTCAATGAGTCATAATTTGCTATAATAAAGTGCTAAAAACTAATTTTGTAACCATTTAAAATTACCCTTGATATTTCATTGTGGCTCTAACAACATAATTTCTGGTTCTATGTCTCTGTTACATCTCTACATCTCTGCTGAAAGCAATAGCTACATATAAGGAATACATTATAGCCAAAATTCAACAGCCAAACCTATGATAGCATCTTTCTCTTTAGACAAATATACATTCTGCTTGACACAACATGGTAAATAATGTTAAACATTCAGTAGACAATCAGAAGGCAATACAGATGCAAGTGTGCATGTCAACAAGCCTGGTTTAAGTGACACAATGTGTAGCTGGTAAAATAATCTGGTATTGTTTGACTACAGCTTTCTGGCCAATAAGAAGAACCAAGTGGACACTCTTTGTGTTGGAACAGACTGTTAGGCTAATCTGATGTGAACAATCAATAAAAGGATCAGTGGACAGGAAACAGCTTGATAGCAGAGCAGCCAATGTCTTTAAGGAGATTGGAACTTACCTTTACATCTGTGATGCAACAGAGGACAGAAAAACAGCAATTAATTAATTAATTAAGGTGTCAAAATAAATGTACATTGCTGTCTAGTTTCTTAAAGGGAGGCAAAAACAAGGAAAAATATGTTGTACAATAACAATACATAGTATAATTATAGTATAATAAAATACAAGAGCCATCCAACCATCCTCATTCACTTATCTGTAGTCGGGTCGCAGGGGCAGCAGCTCCAGCAGGGGACCCCAAACTTCTCTTTCCCGAGCCACATTAACCAGCTCTGAATGGGGGATCCAGAGGTCTTCCCAGGCCAATGTGGAGATATAATCTCTCCACCTAGTCCTGGGTCTTCCCCGGTCATTTTCCCAGCTGGACGTGCCTGGCACACCTCCCTAGGGAAGCGCCCAGGGGGCATCCTTACCAGATGCCCGAACCACCTCAACTGGATCCTTTCGACGCAAAGGAGCAGCGGCTCTACTCCGTGTTTCTCACGGAAAGCTGAGCTTCTCACCTTACTTCTCTAAGGGGTCTCCCTTAGAGAAGTAAGGTGAGAAGCTCGCCACCCTCCTGAGAAAACCCATTTCGGCCACTTGTACCCTTGATCTAGTTCATTAGGTCAATGCCTCACTCTTCATGACTATAGGTGAGGGTAGGAACAAAAATTGTCCTGTCCATGAAAATCACAAACAGGATTAGAGACAAAGCGCAGCTCTGGCAGAGACCAACCCCCACCTGAAACGAGTCAGACTTACTGCCGGGAATCCATACACAGCTCTCTTTGGACATACAGGGATTGGATTACCCTTAAAAGGGACCCCCTTACCCCATACTCCCGCAGCACCTCCCACAGTATCTCCCGGGAGACCCGGTCATACGCCTTCTCCAGATCCACAAAACATGTAGACCGGAAGGGCATACTCCCAGGCCCCCTCCAGGATTCTTGCGAGAGTAAAGATCTGGTCCGTTGTTACACGACCAGGGCGGAAACCACATTGTTGTTCTTCAATCTGAGGTTTGACTTTTGGCCGAACCCTTATTTCCAGCACTTTAGAGTAAACTTTACCAGGGAGGCTGAGAAGTGTAATACACCTATTATTGGCACACACTCTGGTTCCACTTTTTGAACAAGGAAACCACAATCCCCAGTCTGTCACTCCTTTGGCAATGTCCCAGACTTCCATGCAATGTTAAAGAGGGGTGTCATCCAAGACATCCCTTCCACACCCAGAGCTTTCAGCATTTCTGGACAGGTCTCATCAATCCCCGGGGCTTTGCCACTGCATAGCTGTTTGACTACCTCAGTGACCGGCCTCCAGCTCTGCCTCTACCATAGAGGTTGGTTGGATTCAGGAGTTCCTCAAAGTGTTCCTTCCACCGCCCAATAACCTTCTCAGTTGAGGTCAACAGTGGCCCATCCTTACTGTGCAAAGCTTGGGTGGTTCCCTGTTTCCCCCTCCTGAGGTGGTGGATGGTTTTCCAGAAACACCTTGGTGCTAACCCTGCCCCTCTCTTCACCTAAGTGTTCAAAACATGTGGCAAAATAGATCATCAACCTTTGGCCTAGGGTGCTCTGGTACCACGTACACTTATGAGCATCCTTATGTTCGAACATGGAGTTGGTTATAGACAGTCCATGACTAGCACAGAAGTCTAACAACAAATGTCTACTCGAGTTTAGATCAGGGAGGCCGATCACTCCTCTCCAGGTATCTCCATCATCGCCCACGCGCGCGTTAAAGTCTCCTACTCTCCTATGGAGTCCCCTACAGGACATTCAGGGTCTTCAGGAAGGCCGAATACTCCTAGCTGCTGTTCGGTATGACAGTCAGAGTCCCTACCCCCCCCTGTATAAGGGGATAGAATAAATCCATCCCCTATACAGGAGTATGGTTCCAGAATTAAGATGCGTAGAGGTAAGCCCCACCAGATCTAAATGGTAGCACTCCACCTCCCACACAAGTTCAGGCTGCTTTCCCCACAGCGAGGTGACGTTCCAAGTCCCCAGAGCCAGCCTCTGCCGTCCGGGTCTAGTCCGTCAAGACCCCTGACCTTCTCTGCCAACCATATAGCAGCGCACCCAACCCCATGGTTCCTCCAAAGAATGGTGTAAAATTTACCAGGATGAAGGAGGATTGTGCCACGTTGCTTGTTCTGGCTGTGCCCAAGTATGTTCTTTTAAATTTAATACGATTTCCTATAATTTTGAAATGCAGAAAAGGAATAGTAGTTTATTGGGGAAAACCAAATAAATACATTGTAGTACAGTGGTTTAGGTGCTAATTTCAGTTGTTTTAAGCAGTAACCGTAGCCGTAACCGTAAACAGCCTCAGTCGTGTCGTTAAGTTTCCCAACAAATGTGTGTAACTTTTATTCATTGAGTTACGTAGTTGGTTGCAGTGCATGCCACTCAAAATGCCTCTCCTGTCAAGTTGGTGGATATGGATGCAGTTAGCCAGCCCTGTGTTCCAGACTTGTTTGCAAGCAAGTTAAACTGGCTACGCAGAACTATATGGTGGACTTAGACTGCTGTTTCTAATGAGAGATTCAAATCTCTTGAAACTCAAGGTCATAGCCATAAAATGATGCATCTTTGAATAGATAAGAGTTTAGTTAGACTGTGAATATCCCTGTTCATAACAATTTCAGGCTACTTTTGTGTACATGTTATAACACCAAACGACACCCTGCCGACACATTTAAATGGAGTTTTAGCTTTAATTAAGCTCTCACTCCCCTAAAATCAGTATCAGAAGAATAGTGCAGGTGGGGACAATATGCAATGCACAAATTCACGGCCTGGAACAGAAAAAGAGGAGCTGGAAATAGGCAATAACAACAGCTTGACTGGCTGGCTGCCTGCCTGCCATCAAGCCATCATCTCCACCACACTTTCACTTTGTGCAGTTATTTCATGCGTCAATGTCAAATCTCAATTAACACAGGTTTATTCACTCGATATAACACTCTGAAGCTGAAAAAAGGTTTTCATATTAAAAAATATTATGATCTAATATGATCTATATTTAAAAATGTTGAAAGCACTAATGTGTCTATGTATAATTCTGTATAAATAAAAAATGACTAGTTTGGCTTGGGAAGAAAAAGCTATTCAGAATAAAGGAAATCTCTGGAACATTATATGCAAGAAATTATTGTACTGTATATGGATAGAGGTTTAATAGTGTCAAAAACAAGGATATTTATATTTTTTAATTATGTCTCCTTCCTTTTGCATTTGAAATGTAGGGTTGGCTACATCAAACAAACAAAACTAACTATTACTGTAATCATAAATTCAACTGAGTCCCTACTCTGATGTAAATCTTAAAAGGAAATCTTTCTTCAAACATCTTGATGTACTGTATCTCTACTTCATCTGTAGCAAGGTCTTGTTGAGCACTGATGAGTTTAATGCAGGGTTAAAAGAGACATAAAGTACATCTCCTCTGACATTGTATCAGGTTTACATGTGCATTGTGAGGTTTTCTCCAGCACTGTGCATTGCCTATTCATTGCAGTCATCTAGTGCCACAAGGCTGCAGGTATAGCAAATATAAAGACTAGACTAATCTGGTAGTTGTGAAGTCGTGACGTAACGATTCTATATCTGGGTCCAACGTCCTGCTCCTATACTGACTGCGCTGGCTGCTATTTACTGTGTTGTTTGAACGGATCAGACTTAAAATAAACATGCATATTCAACTTTCACTCTAACGGACTTCCTTTTGATGAGAAGAGTGTATGTCTCCAGTTCATAAGGTAATACCTTTTTTTCTATTTGGTTATTATGTGCCAATGGGCGTGAACGTGATAAATACATTAATCTTCATGTACTACATCACATAATACAATTATATTACCACATAACATTGTTAAGCAAATAATTCAAGACATGCAACATTAAAATCAATTGTAAATTAATTACCAGTGGATAGTACATCTTTCATGGCTGCATGTCTGTATTCAGATTACGAGTCACACGCATTCCACGTCGATAATGTACAGAACATTTTTCCCTACTACTACCACCAAAATCAATCTACTCAATCTATAACCCTCAAAAACTTAGCTTGTACATATTTAGTTTTTCATCTTAGTTTACATCCGAAGTTATATATAGTGCTGCTGTAGGCCTACGTTTTAATTTTTTACGTCATCATGACAAAGACATTGATGAGTTATTTTGCCTTGGTTAATGTCAAGTCGTAATGACAAAGACATTGACAGGTTATGTTGTCTTGGGTAATGACAAGTTGTCATGACAAAGACAAAAACAGGTTATATCATATTGGTTAATGTCAAGTTGTCATGACAAAGACAGATCCCAAACAATGTCAACTTGACAAACATGACATTATTTACCGAATTACATGTAATGAAAGTCATAAACATTTATTAAAGGAGTTATTTCATGCTCCATTTCACTTGTTGACACAGTTCCTTGACTTCTCAATGCAATGTAGTTGTAGTTGACAAGCTTAGGTGAAAATACCACAGTTTGTGGAATAGCACATCATACAAGAACTCTTTGGATAACGGTCTGATTTCAGTGACTGTTACTTTAAATTGAACATGCCAACCCCGCCACAATTTCCACGTAGCTGTGTTGACGTGAGGCTATGACTGCTTTACTGCTAGTGCGGTACCAGGCTACTCAAACGCGGTTTGAACATAGTTAAACAGGGTTTTGTACCACATATGGTTTATTTTCAGAAGTGTTTTCAAGGTGTTAATATTGCACATGAATTCCACCTCGCTATCCAGACTACAGTAAAGGATACAGGCGGAAGAATGTAGTTCATTGTTGTTCGTGTCAACAACATAAACACAGCTGCAGCTTGGTCACACAGCCCGTGTAGGAATGGTGTTATGTTTTGATAACCAGCCATGTATCTACTAAGCACATTATTTCATGAATGAAGGTTAAATTATATCATAGCACAACATTGCAGCCATCCTTTCCTGCTAAACAGCCATGTACCATAAGCACATATTAATTATTGAATGAAGGGTTACATAGCACGAAACCACAGCCGTTCTTGCCGCTACAGGATTATGATAGATAGGTGGCTAGCTGCTAGCTGCTAGCAACAACACAAAGTGATATTAGGTTAAACAAGAAACGTTAAAGTTAAACAAAGACATATTCTATCTTTGTTATTATTACGGACATAAGGTTAAATGTTTTTTATGATATGACCGATCACTGACCCAGATAAAAGCATTAGTACTCGCGGTACCAAAACGGCAATCCGTTTCCGGCATGGGATACAATTTCGGTATGACACGCGAGTGCGTCTTTATCATTGAGCAATGTTTAGGTTAAGTAAATCAACAACATTATTTAAGCAGCCTATTTCTAATCCGTTTACTGTTTCTGAACAATAGCCTATATTAATCTAATGTAGTTATTGATGTGCTCATCACTCTTAATAATAGGCTTGTCCTGCAGAATCTACTTGTTTATGCTATGGTAGCCTGCAGTTACTGTATCAAAAAATAGATTTACAGATTTGGTCATCTGCAAATGTTTAACATTAAACATTTACTTAAGGTTTGTGTACTGGTCATCAACATCAGTTCCTTGCCTTGTATATTTTTCTGATACTACGTAGCTGGCCATATCCTCATAGGGGTGTTACCAAACAAACTGTGCAGTGATTAAGCAACATATGCACTTTTCTCTCATTTGCCTGTTTCCCACCTCTCTCCATTTTAGCCCATACAGACCAGGAATCCACTTTGAAAGTCTTACTACTTCTCCGTGTCACATTGACATTGCTAATTCCAAAAACAACTACAAATACTTGGTTTTCATGGACTGTGTCCTTTAATGATCATGACAGGTGTCGTGTCATAGTTATGACAGTGTTATGTCAGTCTTAATGAAAACAACTTCAAATAAAGTGTTACCAAAATGTAAAAGTATACAATTTCTACTGTAGTGATCCAGCAGCCTAACTACACTACCATCGATAATTCATGCGTGTGGATTATTAAGGTTTGGGCCATTGAATTGTGTATAAGTGTCCACCACACCTTCTCTCCAGT
>JAOEGT010054804.1:0-35035 GCA_025447795.1 Speoplatyrhinus poulsoni | reverse complement strand
TCCGCTCTAATTCATCCCAAAGGTGTTCTATCGGGTTGAGGTCAGGACTCTGTGCAGGCCAGTCAAGTTCCTCCACAGCAAACTCGCTCAACCATGTCTTTACGGACCATGCGTTGTGCACTGGTGCGCAGTCATGTTGGAACAGGAAGGGGCCGTCCCCAAACTGCTTCCACAAAGTTGGGAGCATGAAATTGTCCAACAGTTCCTTTCACTGGAACTAAGGGGCCAAGCCCAAGCCCTAAAAAACAACCCCACATCATAATCCCCCCTCCACCAAACTTTACACTTGGCACAATGCAGTCAGGCAAATACTGTTCTCCTGAAAACCGCCAAACCCAGGCTCGTCTATCGCATTACCAGAGAGAGAGTGATTCGTCACTCCAGAGAACACATCTCCACTGCTCCACTGAGTCCAGTGGCAGCGTGCTTTACACCACTGCATCAGACTCTTTGCATTGCACTTGAGGCTTGCCTGCAGCTGCTCGGCCATGGAAACTCATTCCATGAAGCGCTTTACGCACTGTTCGTAGTTGACCGTGGAACATTAAAAGTTGACCGTGGAATATTTAGTAGTGAGGAAATTTCACAAATGGACTTATTGTGGCAACCTATGGCAACCTATCACAGTACTACGCTTGAATGAGAGCAACCCATTTTTCACAAATGTTTGCGGAAGCAGTTTGCTTGCCTAGGTGCTTGACTTTATACACACGTTGCCATGGAAGTGCTTGAAACACCTGAATTAAATTATTCTGAGAGGTGTCCCAATACTTTTGGCAATATAGTGTACATTTGCAGATGGCAATATATATTAATATGACAAAGGAGATTTTGATAATTAGCTAGACTGCTCTTGTAAGCCAGTAGTGGTGGTACATGCGTCACAAGGACAGAGGCTAAATGTTTACAGTCTTTGTGACAAATTCAAGTCATAACAAATCATGTCCTTTGGTTCAATAAACACATTGCATAAATATGCTCTTCTCTAATGATGCCAAAGGGAGCTGATAAAAGGCTTTGAATTGATACCTTATAGTCCTGCATGGTGCTTGCGTACTGTAACTACAGCAACATCTAGTAACCAATAATGAAATGATTAAAAGGAAGGAGACATCCACTTTCAGCCCATTTAATTAAATGGGACGTTGCTTTGTCAAGCATTTCATTACCGAGTGCTGCCTCATTATGTGTGTTTGACAAATAAACTTGGAAACTATACTATCTAGGATTTAAAATACATCTAATTAAAATGAGTATATACCCGCCTGTGTTAATCTCAAATAGAGCCTGATAAAATACAATGGAAATGGCTAGTGCAAATTATTCTAGCAGACAGTTTCCCAGAATCAAAATTAAGATAGGTAATAAAGCTATGTTCATTGGATAAACCGTACGGCTGGTAACACTTTGGTATTAATGGTCCAGGGCGGGGGTGGTACCTGTCATTGCAGTCAGTCTTGCTGTGGCTCCGGTCGTAGCCAGGGGAGTAGGTGTAGCTCTCCCAGTCTTCAGGCAGGGAGCCTCGGTCGGCCACCGTGGGCCAGCGGCCGATGGCCATGGAGCCGTTGGGGGCCGGGAAGGCCAGGCCCAGGCTGGCCAGGTTGCTGTGGCTCCTCTGGAAGGACTGGATGCCCTTCAGGCTGTCTGGGCGGCGCGGAGCCTCGTCACCGGGCCAGTCGAAGCGGTCCTGGGTCTCTGCCGCCCCCGCACTGCCCTGAACCGGGCTAGCCGCCTCCGCCCCCTGGTCGCGCTCCTCCTCCACGCTGATGGAGGGTGTGCTCAGGGCCTCTTTGGGGTCACACAGGGTCTTGGCAGACTCACAGCTGCTGAGGAGCTGCTGTGAGTCAGCTCCACCGGCCCTCTTCAGGGTCTCTGTGCTGCCCAGGGCCTGCTGGGTAACCATGGAGTCCCGGTCGCCTTCAGCGGCGTCGCTGCCGTGCGCCGGGCGAGGTGTCAGAGTGGGGGAGGAGTACGGAGAGGTCCCCAGGCTGGGCGGGTGTAATGTCTGGTCTTCACCTGCATGCTCAGGAGAGGGTGGGTGGAGCTGACCTGGAAACAACAACATTATTATTATGTTTAGTCTTCATGTAAGAACATTATGAAAGACAGTTTCCTGTAAGGCATTTTCTAAGTCATCATCAAGGTTTTAAATGTCAGCAATATTTGCTTAGATTATTGGAATCTGAAAGTAGCAATAATATGTTGTCTTGTCTCCCCACAGAACTATATTTAAGAATGGGACTCTCTCTAGTCTAGACTCCAGAGAGCCTTTACAGTTGATTCAGGGTGGGTGCTAATAACTGCTATTGTCTTGCTCCAAGAAATACTATTAGACGCTATAACACTTTAGCCTTACTGAATTGCAAGTCATGCCAATGTGCTGTTTGTGTCCACAAGTGTTCCATGTGGACAAACACTTTATCTATATAATGAAGCGATACTCCATACACACTTGTTTCATTTCCTGCACTAGGAGAAGGAGGATGAACTAAAAAAGTATCTTCAAACAAACAAATTCAAAGGTTTGTTAAAACAGAAATAAATGGTATCCAAAACACACAACCAACACAAAAACAGTAATCATACCTGTATTCATAAAGAACAGAAACAAACCATGACCTCTCTCTGGTATTATGCATGATAATTAATAATTATACTATCCCTTTAAAAAGGTATAGTCCGCTTTTTGTCAAATTCACCAAATATCTCCTTGCATTTCGCTAGTTTACCATCCCTGTGTGCTGAAAAAATAATCTAGTACTTCTACACAGCCCTGGATCTGTAAATTGGAACACGAAAAAAGTGGCGAACACCACTTATAACAACAAAGCCCTTGGCTTCAAATGAGTTTTAATGTGTGGGGCCGGTTTTGATTTGACCTCGAGGTTAGCAAGCGTTCCGGGGAATGAGATACCCTGCCTTTAATTCTAGATGTTTCTGTCTAGTGGAGGGACATAGGAGCACACCTTCTGGAGGGGGGTCGGTGACAGTGGGGGAGAGAGAAACCACCGAGCTGCTAGCAGACTTGCCTCCACTGTTATGTCTCAGGTACATAATGGACTGCACCTTCTCCTGGTACAACTGGCCATCTAATGCACACAGAGGAAACCAAAGGTCACGACCTTAAAGGCACATGGCAGAGAGAGAGCAGTGGTTCTCAGTCTCTCACCAACTGCCCACAAGAAGAAGTAACTTGTCATGTCCACAGGGATTCATGAGTTATGAGCAACAACATTTTGTGGTCACACAAGCAAACACAAAAGATAACATGAAAACAAAAAATATATGCATTTGTTAAATAGTTTTAATCATAAATATCATTTCACAATGCTGAACCACCGCCCAGAACGCATCCAATGACCCACTGGATGGTCCTGCTCCCGACACAGATTCCTCCCTCACCTATGTGCAGCGAGAAGTAGAAGCTGCTGGGCGTGTGGCAGACATAGGTGTTGGTGGGCGGGTGCACGGCTAACAGGAAGTTGTAAACCAGCCGGAGCAGGTCCAGGTCTGGAGGGGAGCCCAGCACTTCCTGGATGATCCTGACGAAGGACAGACAGACGTCCTGCGGGATGGACGTCAGATGATCGTCCTGGTGTTCCTGCGGGAAAAGGCCAAACGTTCTCTGATGACATGTCAGGACATGGTCAAACGTTCCTGAGACATCTCAGGACATTAGGGTTGGGTACCATTCACATTTGAATCGATACCGGAGCCGGACTTTACTCTCTGTGCATTACAGTAATTTAATATTGCCTATGGAAAAAAAACTGCCTGACTAACTCTTTAAATTTGCTTCCCTCAGATTTCCAGAATGCCCCCAACTGTGCTAATAGCCTACAATTCATTTCAACTGCATTCTCCGAAGCAGAAAACAGTAGCTTATGTTAGCTTGGCACACTTTCAATAGTGACATTAATTGTAGTTGTAGCCTACAGTTTTGAATCTGAAACGAGGACATTGTAAATATTGCTGCTTTAAACAATAGGCCTAGTCTGATCTTACCTGTGTTCAACCTGTGTGCGCATGTGACCTAATTCCTGCTCTCATCATTCCGCTGCAAGAGTTTGCTCGGTCCGCTTCTACAGCGGTGTGTTAATCTCACTGCTCCAGTCTCAACTGCAACTACGTTTTACACGAACACCCGACATGTTTTGTCGAGAGCTGGAAGCGGTATTGTGCCCTCGATTGGGTCCTCTTGATGGGATGGCGCATATTACGCTTAATTTCCAGAATGTTAAATAGATGCACAATGCGGTAAAATGAAAAGGTATTTATCCCTTGCGCATGAAGACTAGAGACTGAAATTGAATTTATCCTAGACGACGGCATAGTGAAATGCATAGCATAAATTAAATGAATGTCATTACAGAGTAAAGTACCGAAAAAAGGTACCGTTTGGTAGCGGTATCAAATTCTCGAGGTGCCGGCCCGGAACCGATACGGATTCAAATGTGAATGGTACCAAACCTTAGCTCCTGGAGACATCTTCTCTCAACTGCTTACTGTACCTGTAACACCTGGCAGGTGAGCAGGAAGCGATGCACCACCTGAGCCTTGAGGAACTGTCGGAGGTTGAACACCTGCTGAGGGTGGTGCACCCTGATCAGCACCTCCAGCGCAGCCAGCAGGGTCTCCCACACTCCACACTGACAGGCGCACACACACACACACACAAATGTAAGGTGTGGTCTTCAGCAGCTACAAGAAGCAGTAGGTACTGAAGAGCTAGCTAGCTAGCCTGCCATGCCACAGTCCATTGTCATATTCCTGGTGTGTAGAACGGGTGCACACAGCATGACATGTGAACAGACATTGAAGCTACAATCTGGCCCCTTCCCAGACTAGGTTATTCTAACAGGCATGTCCTAAACAGGTATGTAATGGGTAAAGGAACAGGATAGGTACAGCCTATCACCTCTGGTGGACATATCACTGCAAAACCAGTAGGCTTAACGGCACAAAGCAACAAAATAGATTTATATGAAAACGTTATAAATAAGCTTAATATCCCTCATTCATCCATACTAGTCAGGTCCAGTGGATCTGTGCATTTACCTGAGCCTTGGCCCAGATCTTCCAGTCCAGGAGGACCTCTGAGAGGAGCCTGATATCCTGCACCACAGCAGTGGACTCCTTGTCCAATCGAAACTGACCGTCCTCCCCCAGCGTTACGATGGGCCCACTACAGCAGCCGTCCAGCAGAGTCTACGTGGATTCAGCAGGACAAGTCAACTGCTACATTCCCGTTTCCTACAACTAGCCACATGCTCTACCATGCTCTGACAAGTGTATTGATAAGCATTGTGTGTGCAGAAATGGCGCCTAATCTGGTTGCAGCTGATTTAAGAGCTCTGACAGGAGGAGAATCAATGCATTCCCTATAAAGGTTTATGGGGCACTTATCACTCTGATGAAACCAGACCCCTGAGAGACATGACTCTATTGATCCGAATCTGACATCTGTAAAAGTGACCCGCTACTAGCCTGCAGTGGTCATTCATCTGGTAGTCTAGTGGACCTGTGATGGACAGGGTTAGGAGAGGTGTCTGTGACTGCATTGCTTTGATTAAGGTCACACGAGTAAATTCAGCTGCAGCCTTAACACAAAAACGTTGCTAAGCAACCGGGTGTGTGCGCCTATTGAGACATTATGTACTTCTACTACATGTATTATTTTACTAGTGCAAACAACAGGCATTGTTGAGTATAAATGTCTCAGACCATATAAAGAAAACTCTGGGTTCTGTTTCGTAAACACGTGTGTGGGAGCTCACAGGAGCTCAGGGTTTCATGCCGTCAGACAGAATCCATTTCAGCGCACAGACACGAGCTCAATTACAGAGACGGCAAGAGGGTCAGCTAACAGCAGGGTCAGAATGCCGTCTCATACTGGCACCAAGGGGAGTGGTGGTGGATCAATTTCACGTTCTCGGGCACTAGCACGGCACACGCCCACCAGAGAGTATGGTGAAAAAAAAGAAAGCATTCTAACAAATCCCACTCACTTTCAGCATGTGATATCCCACAATGCACTTGGATTTGATGAGGACCTGGTGGATCATTTCGTATCCGTGGTAACGGTCCATCTCATGGATACGGTGCTGGTTGAACTTGGAGAGAGACAGCAGCACCTGCAGGGCCAGAGCCTGGGTTGGCTCACAGTCACTCAGCTCCACAGACTGCAGGCCAAAGGCACAGAGGAGAGGGCAGGGAGATATACCGCACACTGTATACGCTGTATTGGGTATCACTGGCACTGAATGTGACCAGAGAGCAACTCTGTGTCACTGGATCGTTAATGCATGCAATTTGGCAAGACAGCAGCGCTTCGACACACACGTTCAATCTCGAATGACACTTCATTCCAGACGTCTGTTACGCAACAATGATTTGCATGATATGTGACACTAGCAGCGGGGAAACGTCCTACCTGTGCAAAGAGGAAGACAAACGCTCCCGTGCCTCCGATCTTGTGCAGGACGCTCTGCAGGCCTCGGGGCTCGGAGGGCAGCAGACTCCTGAGAGCGGGAGCCTCCAGGGTGGTGCTCTGCACCTCCTTGGAGCTGAACGGGCGCTGGGTGACCACCGTCTTGGCCTGGCCCTTCAGCCTGATCACTGGTTCATAGATGGTGTAGAGTCTGGGCCTGCTGGGAGCATACACCACTGCCAAGCTCTCCTGCGCACGCACAAACAGGGAACACGTTTAAGACCATACCAACAGCATCAGCAGGCACGGGGTTGCACTTTAAGTACATGTACACATGCAACACAAGCAGTAGCAACAATGTACTGCACAGTATCCTCCTAATACACTTTTATGGTTGAATGGGGAAATGCCGTTGTGTTCCAATTTAGAGTTCCCCCAGGCTAGCTCCCAAGATATTGACCCTCATTTAGCTTTCAACATTGACAAAGCAACGGATAAAAAAGCTTTTAGCTTTTAATAAGGTTTTCAATCCCAAATACCAACTGAGAGGCTTGGAGAAAATGACTCGCTAGAATGCTCAATCATTAATGAAAACTATTTGGAAAAGTGCATTATTCCTGCCCTGCTCACAATAGCATGGTGGGGAATTACCACTCTGCACTAAGTACTGATTATCCAACATTTAAAATCATTAAATTACATTTTTCCATGGCAGTTAAAAGTGTGCTCTGTTCTGTCATGGTTATTAGAGGAAGCGATTTAAATAACGAAATCAAAAGAAAACATGTGGACGTACAACAAGCACGGTTGTGTCCACATCCTTATTCTTCATGAGAAGCTCCCGCAGGTGGTTGCACTTGAGCCCTTCCTGAGTGACATATTTGGAGAATGAGGCGCTGGTCTTGCCGTACTTGCAGGGCATGATGGAGGTGAGGTCAGGCCCACTGGCAAACAGGTAGAAGGCCTCCTCTGATCCTATTCTGGAGCCTGGAACATGCAAGGTGGTGTGCGTTGCCATCAATTATGTACACCACACGTATGCATTTAGAGGCAGCAACGTCCATGCTTGTCAAAAGGCTGCACGTCATGCTGCACCAGAAATAGTCTCGCACAGCCATTAGATCCTAAACAGGCCTACAAAACATAATTGCACTAATACGCATAACTGCCTTATGCAGGAAGCTGTAATGCCTATTGTCGGCATGAGAGTCAATGCAAATAACAACATTTGATATATTTAGTAACAGGGTAAATCCTAGCAGCGATATACTGAAAAACAAAAGGGGGGGAGGGGAGAGCATATAAATAAGAGGATTAAGATAGATGGTGGCTGAGGATTTAAGAGTGGGAGAGTTTACATGTGCATGTTCCCTATGACGGTTCCCTACCGTTGAAAAGGAGGACAGTGCCCATGTCCCAGCATGCACCCTGCCTCAGAGTGTCCTCGGAGGAAGGTGGCGAGCAGTGGCCCAGCATACAGAAGGTCTTGTTGCTGTCTGAGGACAGACTGGACTTCCTGGGTAAAGTGTAGTCCAGGGACACCTCACATCTCCTGGGGATGGGGGCGAGAACAGAACAGCTGATAGTCATGGAGCAACAGGTTACCAAGTATCTTTCAATCAGGGTGAACTGAGGAAATAATTGCTTTTGTTTAGAATGCAATGAGAAATGCTTTCAGTGGACAGTAACCGTAGTTCTGCGCTTTGCTTCACAGTGTTTCAACGTGTGAGGCGGCGCTGCGGAGGGATATTCCGAGGGTTCCCGAGAATAACTAACCATGCATTTGAGTAGCAGTCTGCATGCATGTACAGTACTGTATATTGCTGAGTAGATTTTCTAGATTTTCTTTTGTAGTTTCTTATGTGGCTTTGCTGCAATAAACATTACAATTTGTTATCTTAATGTTGTTAATATAATGGAGCCTTCCAGACCTGACACCACACACCCAGACCATGAGGCATCCGTGGATGTTCTTCTTGCCCTCTGGCTGTTGGCTGTAGGTGAGACCCAGGTGCTGCCACCGGCCTGGCTCTAAGAGACCCTCTCCAGACTCTGCCTGGGCCAGCAGGCCAGCTTTGATCTCATCATTGGGGTCTATGCAGATCCTGAAGGAGGAGCACACATTGCACACATTGTGGCTCTTCATTGATCTGGTTGGGCGGAGCTACGGCATTTAGCCAATGGTCTGTCAGCAACCCGGACCAGTGACAGCAGACTCACCTGAATGTGAGGGAGCCTGTGGAAAAGTGGGCCCACACCTGGAGCATCAGTGCTTTGGAGCCCATGGACAGAATATGCACAAGGGGATCTGCTGCTACGCTCTGGTCCGCCTTAGAAGAGCCGTGGCGGGCTTCGGCCGCTGGGTCCTGCCCATCTTCTGCAACATGAACACAAGGAGGCCTCTGTGTTACCTGGCGTGTGAATGAAACGTCCTACTTTTACATGGACACTTTTTTGCCTTTCCAACCGGAATCTTTCCGATTGAGGATTTCGGGTTACCTGTTTACATGTAATGCCATCTAACTGCTTCTGGTGTTTACAAGGTCTGTCGCAAATGTTCAGAATAGATAAACATGCACACATTATGGCTCGTACTGTGTCTTGCTACCAAAAACTATTTGTGTGACTGGTGGAGAGATTCAGCCTACGGCTCCAGACGAAGTCACCGTGCTAACTCCCGTTCCTTAACCCTGGTCCTGGGGACCCACTGTCCTGCATGTTGGAGATGTGTCCCTGCTTCATTCACATGAATGGAACACTGCCGTAGCCTAGCCACCACTCACCACTGTCTCTGTCCACATCCCTGCTCTGGGGCTCTGCCACCTTCAGCCACATGGAGGCGCTGAAGCCACTGGCCATGTGTGGCCAGCAGTTCTGGCCCACCAGGGGCAGGTGGAGGGGCGACACGTGCCAGGGCGAGCAGCGCATGTGTCCCGTGGCCCGGGGCTCTGTGTCGGCCTCCCTGCGCCCGGGAGGCAGCTTGCCTTTCCACAGCAGGCCCACGCCTGCTTTGACCCCAGCGCTGCCGCTTGGTCTGGATCCGGGGGGCGGACCGCCCGGCGCGCAGGCCCCGAGCGTGATGGGAAAAGACAGGAAGTGCAGCGGCTCCATGTGCATGTTGGCTTCCACCATCTGCAGGATTCCCTTGAGTAAGGTCTCCTGAGAGGACACAACAAGAGGTCCATGGTAGGTGTGTGCACAGTCTCTCCTCATTATCACCACAGTGTTAAAACACAAACATGGCGGCAGGCCTTCTAGGAAATCCGTGCATCAAGCCAATGAGGCTTTTCATAGCAAACAGCACTGTAGCTGAACACAGACATCTAGAAACCTTATCACAAAATATTACAATACACCAATACCTTATCACAAAGCATTACAATACACCAATACCTTATCACAAAGCATTACAATACACCAATACTTTATCACAAAGCACTACAATACACCAAAACCTTATCATTAAGCACTACATTACACCAATACCTTAAGCGCTACAATACAGCAGCAATACAAAGCAATGTATTTGTGTACTGAATACAGCATAAAGCAACATATTGAAAACATAAATGCGTGCCACACACACATTCACACTCAACTCCCTTTACAAACTTTAAATCCTTCAGACAGATTAACAACAAGTTGTATAACCTTGTTTCTTTCTTGCACACTGGTGTCAAAATGTAGTGCTTATGACATGTGCCCACAAAGCCTGTGCGTCTAACTCTACAGCACATAGAATCAATTTATAGGCTTCAACATGTACTGTATATAGCATAGAGAATGTTCTAAATGTTACACTTTGAGCTAGCGTAAACGTAATTAGCATCAAACACGCACGCACACACGACTGAACTGCTGATTGACAAATAAGGTTGGCTATTTACAATAGGCGGGGCTTTCTCCAGGAAGAGGCGAATCAAGAGGGACAGTTCTTCTGCTGTGATCTGCCGGCTCACCATGGCAACCAGCAGCTCCACTAGAACAGCCTGGCAATCTGGATAAAGCAATAAAGAGCAGATTAAATAAACATAATTCACTTGCCCCAATAATAATAACATGAACGCATCCATCTCCGGAATTATCCATGTGTAAACAGCCAATCAAGTAACAACTGCTCCACACAAAGTGAGCCCAAATTGGAGACTTGAACACAGAACTGCACAGAGGACAAATGCAGAGTTTGCACATTTTAAAACGTACATTAACATAAGAATAACTGACTGTGGAATACATCAAAGCTTCACTCTGTATGGAATTCTGGGAGCAATCTAGAATTCATTCAGATTATACTTTTATCTGTTAGAAAAGCCAACCCACACAAGCACAGAGAACAACCACAAACCTTTAAAGGAGAGCTCTGCTTGGCTGAGAATGTGGTGGAAGCCAGACAGGATGGCTTTGACTCCTCCCTGTAAGGACCAGAGCGCACTGCCATACTGTACATTCAACATGTACATGCAGTACAATACAAGCCCCATTTAGTGATGAGCAGCCCTTGCAGCGAAGGGAAGGAGCCTGACCTGGTCGTAGAGCAGGGCGATGTTGTGGCGGTTGGTGCGCATGGCGCCCAGCAGGCTGCTGAAGACGTGCTTGAGGACCTCCAGGTCTGGGGATCCGCTGGCTAGCAGCTGGAGCTCCATGGTGCAGATCTGCGGGAAGAGGATCAGGCCTCGCCCGGGACCGTCTGTCACGCCCCTAAACATGCAGTCTCGCAGAACAGCGGACTCCACCTTCAGTCCTGGGCGGGAGACAAACACAGCTGGAAGAAGGCCCACGACACACACACAACAACACATGACACACAACAAGAAGAAAAAATAGACCACACAGAATATACAAGGGTATGTTTCTTCAATAGGCATTCCTCGTTTTAGCTCGGCATTAATCCATCCTTCCATTTTGGAGCAGCAGCTAATTATGGATTATAGTGTATGCAGGGCTGTGCCCACTGCTCAGGCCAGGAGCAGAATGGAACTCCCATCATGATTTAGTGTAGTTGCCACTGCGGTTCTCACAGGGCCCATTTTAATTCATTAATGGCTCTCCCTCTCTCTTAATGCAACATCACGGTCTCTTTCCAACCAAAGAATACAAATGAAAATAGCTAAAAAGATTACAGACGTGGCAGAGGAAAAAAAATACCCAAATAAAGAAAAAAAAAATTACATTTAAATGCAACAATACTATTACAGATTAAAATAAAAAGGTTCAACAATATAAACATAAGAACTAACAAATCTTTTGGCATCAATCCATTCTCAATGGACTTGTATATAGTTGAAGGTGGAACACCAATACTGTACGCTCTGATTAACTGTGTGAATAATAGTCAACTAAAGGTTTACTATTAAGTGTGAGGATATGGTTAAGGCTCAATATTAAAATAAACATTCAAGAACACACACACAAGTCACAAGATCCAACTGATGAGGCTTGAACGTGTAGTTTCCTTTTCCTTACAGAACGTAGAGTGGAACCATGACTCTTCTGAAGAGATGAAATAAATGGTAGGGGGGGGCAACCTGACAAACCAAAGAGCCAATCTCACCACAAGAGGGGTCATTATGAGAAGCACACTACCTTTTTGTGCCCCATCATATGCACATCTTAGCTCGTGGTCGATGCTACGTACCATCCAGAACACTGGATAACAACCACAACACTGCACACATATACAGTGTGCCCATGTTTCAGCAGTGGTGGAGAACATGCGATGATGGTTTCCCAAGGCTAGATCACCGAAGGTTGACGTGAACACATGACCTCTCAATCTATCAAGACTGAACTGGCAATATTTATCATTTAACATAAGCAAATAAACGGAAGATTGAGCACATGAAGTACACTTAAAATAGTCCATGGAAGGTAAAAGATGGGGGGGGGGGAACAAATGCTGAGGCTTCACAAAAAGAAAAGACCAGAAGAGTTAAAGCCTTACAGTTTAAACTCTTCTCTTTTGAACTGTGTTCGGTACATCGTACTGTGTTTTCAGAGAAGCAGGGTTGCGTCTAGTACCATAACGTTCAAGCAAAGACACTCTAGAGATAAATAGCACTTCATAATGTTTGGCTATGGACTGCACGTGCGCTGGTGTGTGTGCGTGTATGTGCGTGCGTGTGGGAGGCTTACCTTCTCCCTGCTTAGTCATGTCTTCAGGATTGCTCTCGCTGTCTGCGTCGTAGCCCTCCTCCTCCTCCGCAGGGGGCTTGACCCCACCATCCTGCACCTCCTCTACCTCCTCAGACAGCTCTGCCGCTTGGGGAACACTCTCCAGCAGCACCTGGAGCTTCTAACCGTTGGAGCGGAGAAGGGAGAGAGCCAGAGGGAGAGAACATTGCCATATAACACATACCGGTGTTTGTTTTCATATTGAAATTATTCAGTTTAAATATTAGCTAATTCGATTAAACCATGTCATCAAACGTTCAGTCTCTTACCCCGTCCTATAGAAAGCGATGATTTGACACATATCTACAGCATAATGTAGGCCTAGTGCCAAATAACTTTCCGGAAAGGTCTAAACCATGTCTAAGAAGAAAAGCCTGAGCAATCCCAAGACCAACACAGTATAAGAATGGGTGAGAAAATGTTTTCAAGTGGAACTAAAGGGAGAATTCTGTCATAAGACTGAAAGCAGCTGACTTGTAAGGCACTCTCGCAGCCTCCTTGTACTACTCAGTGCGTCATCCGTGTGCACACAAACACACACTAACACATATAGTATCAACACACATAAAAATGCACTCAAGTCCACACACAATACAACCTTGTACTGGTTCATCAAAGTCTGCTGTACTGCAACACCACATTTTCAATGGGGGAAAAAAAAGGCATCGATAATAAACTACAGGCAAATTTCAAAGAATGTATATGGTAAAGAGACAAATCTGAAGTCTTCATTGAAAATAAGCCAAACCAGTTTAAGAATTTCACAGGACTTATAGATGTAAGCTTGCAAGAAATGGGTAAAACTATTACATAAACACCTAATTCCTCAATGATGGAACAAGCTGAGGCAGCCAGGCCTTAAAGTCTTGAGAAAAAGCCAAGACTGAGGATAAGAGACAAACAAATAACACGCTGCAAGTGTTTTCAGTGAGAATTTAAACCAAAATGTCAAATGTAAATCTTTCACACCACTTAATTGCTGATATAGTTTCTCTACAAGCAGTGTCCAATTTGTACAATATAACTACATATTTTAATGCCAATCAGATCCCTTGTGTAGACATGCACAGAATATGAAGTGACATTTAAAAAAGGAAAAGAATAAGCATTACGCAGGCATTAAAAAAAAGTTGGGCCAAGGAGGACACTACTGTTCACACACCTCAAGGCTAACAATACATTTTGTGTGTGTGTGTGTGTGTGTGTGTGTGTGTGTGTGTGTGTGTGTGTGATAGCACCAGCCACACCTCTCCTAAACACTCCTGACACTAATCTGCATCTGTGGGGACAGAGACTATAGAACACTATAAATATGTACTTACTGTATACTCCCTTTCATACATTCTCTCGACCAGCTTCATGAGGGAGAGATATAGATGGATTTATAGATACTATATTATATTAATATATGGTACTCTGACCTGATCTAAGTTTTGTAGTTCAAATGTTTTTGTTTTGTTTCTGAGCAAATTCTAACTTGGCCTTTGCTTCGGGGTATTTGGGTATAAATTACCTATAAAAAAATATATATAACACTAAGGGTTTAATGTGTGTTGTGTCATTTCTGGCCACAAGGGGTAGTGATGAACAACCAGATTTGTTGTCCTGATAGTTTAGCGAAGGCTGTGTTGTCTTTTGTATGGTATGGCAGTGTGTATACACAGTACATATATAGAAGTATAAGTCATATGTCAGAATGGCTACTGACCCTATCGTGCTTCTCCTCTGGGGGGTCTGGGCTGGGAGACACCTCTGCCAGGGCCACCCTAAGGAGGGAGTCAAACAGGGGCACAGCCAGGTCTGAGCTGACCACTCCAGAGTGGGACAGCTGGTGTCGGACCTCACACAGGGTTTCCTCCACCGACTGGAGCTGTAGAGAAAGTGCTACTCAGGGGTCAAGGACAAGGCATGTTGTGAACATACAAATAGTACCAGGCTTTAGGGTCCGTCAGGTAGGGCTGTCGCGATAACCGCAATACCGCGGTGTTGCTAACCCAACCACGGGGGATGGCAAGCAACCGCCATTACCGCAATGTTTACATTTCATTTTTTCCATGAGGCTAGCCAATCGAATATGAGGTTTCATCTAGTGAATATGCATGATTGAAGCGCACATTCCCCCAGCCCCATTGTAGCCGGTTGTAGCATTTGGCAATGTATGTATTTACGACACTTTGACATTGCGCTATACTGCACTTTACTAGTTTTGTTGTACTTTGTTCTATTTGGGCAGCATGCAGCGCACCATGGATGTATTGGCAGCGCACACACTTCTCGAGTAACGGCCCATTTATGCTTCTGCGTCAAGGCTACGGCGTCAGTTACGAATAGGCTGACGTGCACCTCTCCAAAAATTAGTCAAAAACTATGCGTCCGTCCATCCGTCGATTCAACGCAGCAGGTAAGCCCATATTACAGAGAGAGGAGTGCTTTGGAATTAGGAATGTTAATGACAAACACCATATCCTATGTGCACAGACTGTCTCCCTTTGACAATCATGGTATAAATATTACATTCGCTGTAAAGAGACGTTTTTTATGTCTTGCTTGAGCATTATTAACCAAGAACTTGGCACATGACAAAACAGGGATTTCCTCATTCTGTATTTGTATATACTTATTTCAAAAACTTTACACTCCATTAGTGTTCAATCTCTGTGGGATTTCCATGTTGTTGGGCAGCGAAAAGAAGTATTTTATAAATAAAATTTTGTGTCTGCAGATTGTTTACTATTATACATGTTGGTGTAACTAATATATTAGCTGGAAAAAAATATTTGTATATGCTTATTGAAGTGTTTACACTCTGTTAGTGTTCTATCGGGAGCCAAGACGTGGGTTTCCCTATGGCATTTCCTTTTTAATGCAGCGAAAATCGGTCTTTTATAATAGTATTTTGTGTCGGCACAGATTATTTTCTATGATATATGTTGGTGTAACTAAGAGATTCACTCGAAAGAAATATTTGTATATTGCTTATTTCAAAACGTTTACACTCAATTTGTGTTCCAATTCAGTTGCATTTAAGACATGGTACTTCCGCATTTTGCCACTTCACGTCAATCGCATGCGCAGTCAACGCGCACAGGTCCGTTCGGCAGACGCAGAAGCATGCCGTCACTGACGCATTAGCGAAGACGTAAGATTAGTTTTTATTCTTTTGGGACATGTCTATTTCTTGTGGGAAAGAAATCAGAATAGTTGGACCTTAACATTTTGGGTTGTTAAACTGAAAACAGCCCAACAACTTGTGCCATCACTTCTTTCTACCTACAACAATGCTATGCCAAAGTATGTAGCTTGGCGCATCATAGGCTTTTGATCTTGCAATATTTAATATGTTTTTAATTAATTAATTAGTCATATTTTCCAGCTGGCATTTTGATCAAACATATGCCAAACGTGATTGCATACCCACAGTCAGAACAACGGTGCACTAAACTGGTTTGCCGCCCAGTCTCATTACGGACTGAGATCACTGCCTAGTAGAAATTGTGTTAACCACACTATATCGGAAGCTCTCCGTTACGCACTTGACCACTCAAAACAAAAACAAATAGATGGCGATAATACCGCGGAATTAAACCAACCAACCCAAATCACCGCATGGAAAATTCTTTAACCGCGACAGCCCTAGTGTCAGGTACAACAAATCATGGAATATACCTGACATGACAGTTCTGGCTCACTCCTCTGCGAAGCTGCATTTGCACTGTCTAGGCAAATAGCCAATAGAGCCTCAAGGAGACGAATACTTTGCAGAGGCCACTCCTCCTCGAGCTTCTTCGCTGGATCTCTGGCCTTCACCTCGGTTGGGTCGGTGCCGGGGGAGTCTGCGGTGTCGTCAGCCTGGGCTAGAGTGGCCGGTGCCGGGGCTTCGGGGTTGGGCGGGCTGCCCTTGCCCTTGCCCTCCCTCTTCTTCTTGCTCTTGCCGTCCCTGGAGGTCTTGGAGGTCAGCTTCTGGATCACCATGACCATGAGGCGCAGGCACACGTCCAGGCCTCCCAGCCTGAAGAACTGCCTCTGGAACACGGGGCTGGCCAGGTAGATCCAGCGGCACGCCGACCACACGTCCGCCGCCCGCCGCAACTGGTCCTCGGAGGGCAGCGCCACGCTGTCGGGGGACAGGCAGGGCAGGCGGCCCCCCAGGGGCTCGCTGGCCGTGCTGTCGTAGCCGGACGTGTCCTCCGAGTCATTAGCCGAGTCGCGGTCGGAGTCGGCCTCCTTGCTGACGCACAGGAAGGCCACGCACAGGAAGAGGTTGATGGTGTTCAGGTGGGTCTCCGCACGGCCCCGCCTGTGCCCCGGCCCCGCCCCCGGCCCGCTCGCACGGTAGGAGCGCGCCTCCTTCAGGCCTTCGTAGAACTTGCTGAGGCTCTGCGGGCCCTCCCCGGACGCTCGAGCGCCCACGTCCTCCGCGGGGTCCCGGACGGCCTCGTGGCCGTCCGCACTCTCCAGCTCCTGGAGCACGCCCTCGGCCTGCTGCTCTCCCACGCCCAGTATGAGGGTCTCCAGCACCTTCAGAGCCCAGGAACGGGTCTGGTCCAGGTGGATGAGCTCCGTCACCTGGTTCAGACCGTTGCAGCTGAAGAAGAGGCCTCTGATCACCCTGCAAGAGAACACGTCCACAACTGAGGCAAAGCAAAAAGGTGGCTGCCGTTAAACACACCATACACCCCATGGAACACAGGCAGGTACTGGATGTGCTCAGATATGCTATGCCACACCACTGTGTTGTACAGCAACAGATCGGATCACACAGTACCATTCTCCCCCAATCATTTCCCGCTTTATTGTGTTTTCCACAGTTGTTATTTGTATAATAACAATTCCCTTCCCTATTATAAAGGATTTGATTTCTCTAATGTTCCTATATTTGTAGCAGACTGACTGACCTGACTGGACATTAGTCTGCATAATTACTAATCATTTAATTAAAATGAGGTAGCATATTGTGATTTAGAAACCTGACACAATGAAAAAGCAAATAAGACTAAAAAAAGAATAATAGCCAGTTAATTACTTTTCTAAAGTATTATTATGCAACATCATAATCTGTGCCAATCTAGTTAAACAATAGAAGTGTGTGTGATTTTAAAAAATGAGGCAATTTCAAACACCCAGGCATGTTTTAAACAACAAAAAGAGACAATACTGCTTCGTAGGCCTACAGTACCTATTGCATACTTATGTACTATATCTAAAGCAGCACACCAGCTATAATGTATCTGATAGGTCTACTTTTAAATACTGTTAAGAGAACACAGCAACACTGTTCAGTTGTTCAGGGTGATATAGCTTGTCATTTCTTGAGGTTAAATACAAGAATGCTTCCTTTTGCTATAGATAGATCTATAAAAGGAAGATAAGAGACACAAATGAACAAAGAACAAAAAAGGCTGTGCTACCTTGCATTTTAAAGAAGGGAACCGTCATATTGCCAGATCATAGGAAAGTGTAGGACCATAGCGTTTTATATCTAGGCCTATTCAAAACAAAGTATTATTTCTAAAGTTATAAAGGGTTGGCAACACATTATTGCATACCATTTATAATCCATGTACATACAGTAATAGTAAATTAATCGTTTGTCTCCTTCAGCTTACAAAAGAGCTGACATGAATAATGTAGTAGCGTCAGTTAGCAGTGACGCAGAGAGTAATATCTAATGACAAACAATGTCTGCGTAGTGTATTAGGTGTCCACATCTGACTTGGATAATTAGATTTGCTTTATTTCAAACAGGGCATAACAGGTGCACCGCTAACTTTACTGATAAAATAAACAGAACTTTACAATAATGTGTACAGTAAATCACGTTCAAAGAAAGATACCGATGGAGAAGTAACCGACTACAGTATAACTTCACTTTACTTTTATACTATTACTGTAACATACTGACATATGGACTTTACAGTTTGTGTTGTGGTGTAAAATAGTTCAAGCTGACGTTTTTTGTTTTAAACAGAAAACTATTAAAGGTTAAAACTACTGCTGCATATCCACTTACTTTTTCCCAAATCCACTAAATATCTAGTTAATCCAGATCTGTATGTGGCTTAAAGGCAGGGTCAGTCATTCTTGTTAACTTCAAGGTCAAATCTAAATAGCATCGCTCCGCGGCCCTTCGCTGTGCCACCTCACTCATCGAAATGCATTGAGAAGCAAAGCGTAGTGCTAAGTTAATGTTGATACGAGTGGTGTTTATGTTACTATTTACGGTGCCAGGGCTGTGCAGAAGTACCAGATTATTTTTTCAACACGCACACCAGTAAGAACATTAAGCGAGCGAAATGCGAGGAGATATTTGTTGAATTTGACAAAATGTGCATTAGCTTAACTATACCTATAACACAAGTGAATACAACAACCTTACCATCTAGTATCTACAGATCGTATTGTGTGAACACAGACACCGACATACTGCATCAGGCGACCACGCGCAGCAGCCCACCTTGACTTGAGCAGCGTCGGCAGCGTCTGCAGGTAGACGAGCAGCACCTCCACAGGCAGACACTGGCTGTGGTAGCTGCACGCGTGCGCGCAGGCTGTGGCCACGCCCAGCTGCTGCGCGTGCTGGGCCAGCTCCACGCCCCTCTGCAGCGCGGCCTTGAAGACATGCGTGTACAGCTGCCACTGCAGCGCCGCGTTGCCCCTCAGTGCCAGGTGGCACACGTGCACCGCCACCTGGTGGCTGAGCTGGCAGTCCGGGCCCAGGGCCAGCTCCTGGTAGGCCTCCAGCGCTCCCCACTTCCACAGCATGTCCTCCGCGCCCCCGCCACTGGGCAGGATGCCCAGGGAGCGCTGGGATAGCCTGGAGGAGGCTGCAGCCGGGGGCAGCGGCGGCGTCTCCTCCAGCCCCGGCAGCTGGCTGCTGTCCAGGGTGCAGATGTTGCAGGAGGCCAGCTTGGCCTTCTCCCACGGCTGCCCTCCGCCCAGCTGCTCCAGGAGCAGCCGGCCCAGGACGCCCAGAACGTGGGCCTGGTAGGGGCGCAGGCCCGGGGCCTGACACGCGTGCAGCATCGGCCCCAACACCGAGCGGGGGTCCATGCAGCAGCAGATGCCCACCGCCTGCACCCCGGCCAGCACCTGCAGCCCCGCCGGGCCCCCGGGGGCCAGCCGCTGCAGTAGCCGCAGACACTGGTGGGCGCAGGCCGCCACGCAGCAGCAGCGCTCCGGGTAGCGGGTGCCTCCCTCCCCGCCGTCCTCCCCCACCTCCTCCTCGAAGGGGTTACGGCCCTGCGTGAAGGCCGACGCGGGCAGGCCCGACAGGTCGCGGTGGTGGTGCAGGAAGTGGGAGTACTCGCAGCGGCGGTGGCGGCGGCGGGCGCACGTCGACTGGTGCAGCTGCTCTGACTTGGCCTTCTTGACGGCGCCCACGATCTTGAGCACGGCGCCGATGAGGCCCCGCAGACGCTCGGACGCTTCCGCGCCCGTCTCCCCGGGCCGGGCTAGCCCCTCCAGGCGCAGCGCGGTGGCCTCCAGGAGCTCCAGGCCGCGGCGCTGCACGAACTCGTGGAGGAGCTCCAGGGCCTGGCCGAAGAAGAAGGGGTTGGGGGCGGAGGCCTGCAGGCAGCCCAGTAGCACCTGCAGGACCCCCTCCAGCAGCTCGGGCAGCAGCAGAGCCCGGTGGCGGTGGCGGGAGAAGGAGAAGTCCTCCCGCACCTCCTGCAGGGTCTTCTTGGGCCGCGGGGTGAAAGGGTCCGCCCGCCGCTCCAGGCAGCCACGGATCTTGAGCGTGGCCCGCAGCAGGTCGGTCAGGCCGCGCCTCAGGCTGTCCGGGAGGCTGTGGCTCTGACCCACGTCCACCCACATCAGGTGCAGGACGGTGCGCAGCAGCATCCTCTGGACCAGGGCGACGGGCTCCTCCGTCCAGCCGCCTGCTAACTCCTCCGCTCCTCCTCCTCCTCCTCCTCCTCCCCCTGGACCGCAGCAGTCTCCGAGCTCGGCGAGGATCTCTGTGAGCGTGGGCACCACGCTGAGCGCCAGGCTGGGCTTGTGGTAGATGCTCATGTCAAACTTGCACACCTTCTCCAGCAGGGACAGCAGCACGTGGCACAGGTCGAACGGGGAGTTCTCCATGCGGTTGAATATGGACATGGCGGCCGGGTCCGTCAGTGTCTCGGCGCCCAGGGCCCGCGCCTGGGGGTACGGCACGCTCATGGCCTCTGTCGGGGCCGCGGCCGGTGGGGGAGGGGCGTCCGAGCGGTGGTGCTGGCAGCTAACGCGGACGGTGGACCCGTGGGGCCTGCGGCTCCTGGCACCACCCGGGCCGGCTTTGTCCTCCGACGGGGCCTCGGAGTCGGAGGTCGACAGCTGGGATTTGCGCGCGTCCCTCACGGAGTACCTCTGTGCGGTTCGGCGAGAACGCGCAGACTTCCAGACGCTGCTGCCTGAGTGGGACCTCCTGCTGGCACTCTGTGCATCTGTAGCAGGCTTCTGACCCGGCCGCAGAGGGACTGCCTTCACCTCTAAGCTAAGAAACACCCCCAGCAGGGACGGCAGCCTGAAATCTATTGTCACAAACACACACACACAAAAATAACTCATCTTTACACTTTCTCTGATAGTTCTAAAGACACTGTCTTATTAAAACAAACTGTTATACATGTTATGTAATAATAATTATAATAAACCAGAGTAATGTGATTTGATAAATCTTGCAGTACATTGATGTCAATAAATTGCCAGGAAATATACTGAGCAACTTTGTACTGCTCAGAAGTACTAAAATGTGTTCAATAAAGAAACTAATTTGTGTGAAGAAGTGATATTATCAAGAAGGTATAAGATAACATTTGTGACATTTTAAGCCTTGGCTGTGTATATGCAAATGTCCTTTATCATATAATGATTAAGGTGCAGTAAGACTGCTATACCGAAGAGAGACTATGCTCTCCTGGCTCAAACACATTGGGGAATTAATAAAGGTAAAAATGTCTAAGGTCCATGTTAGATAGGATTAGCACTTCAACACTAAATGCCAGTGCCCCCCTAGGGTCAGTGGGCACTGCAATTGATGTTTCTCATCCCCTGATCATGAGTTTGTTTTTAGATTAAAATTTGCGTTTTATTCTACTGTATATTGAAATGGCACAGAACAGGTTCACCCATTTGAGAAAAAAAACTATGGGACACAAGTGCATTTATTAAAACATTTACCTTTAAATGTCATTACATTGTGCCCATCTGAAACATTAAGTGCACAATGTGGGTTCACAGTTAAGATGTGGAAACTTAATGAATAAATAACCTTAACACACACACACACACACGTTATTTATTTTTTTTTATTAACAATATTGCTGGCAAATTGTACTGTTACTAATAAAAAGCACAAAATACGCGAATACATTTTACATATTGAATGTTTAAAAAAAATCTAATCAAATCCATATTATGGTTATTTTTAAATATAAGAAATATTTTTTATGTAACATTTCATGACATCTATGAATATGAAAATATTCTTAAAGTGCTTTACTGCTTTTATCATATACTCAAAATAAATAAGGTACTGTTTTACCTAAGAGGGATATGCTGGCTCAAACACATTAGAATATTGATGTTCTTAAAGTGCATTACAACAAGTACATACGCTCACTACATGTTATGAAGCAACTCAACCACTATATTTGGTTACAATAAAATAAGAGGCAGGTGAAAGACCATTATGCAAAGTTCATGTAGTAGATCTCTGCTCTGGCCTTAGCCTAATGGCAGCGGTGTGCTCTGTGTGCTCTGTGTGTGTGTGTGTGTGTGTGTGTGTGTGTGTGTGTGTGGGGAGGGTGGGGGGTGGGGGGGGGGGGGGGCACTGACCTGGAGCTTTCTCCTCCTGAACAGGGATCTTCCAGACCAGCGGTAACAGAGACAGCAGCAAGGTGAGCAGCTCCTCCCGACACGTCAGCTCCTGAGAGAGCAAACACTGAGGGTTGTCTAGAACGTTCTCCAACCACTAGCCCTATATTCACACATTGACGTCACGACACTCCCATCAACACACACACATTAATCAAGACTCACAGACTGTCACAAGACTGTAATATAGAAAGGATTTTATCCATGATATTTGGCTCAGATCATTTACAGGTTTTGGGAAAACTATCTGTTATTTTTTTGATGGTAAGGGCCCAATAAAGAATAACAAATAGCTAAAAAAAACAAAGCGATAATACATTTCTATTATGAAATTGGGACGCAAAAAAATAGCAGCTCTTGTAGAAGGAATACACAGCCTTTTTAAATTAGAATAAATTGATACATAAATGATATCCTCTTGATGGCCAATATGAATCATGGTATGGAACAAGTAATCTATTTGCATGCAGTAGTTTTCCCTGCATTCAAGTCATGAGGACCCCAATGTTAGTGCTATGGCATTCCTCACAAGATCAAGCAAATGCACCAGATATTTGCTTTAACGCAAACCCAAAATTCCATCAAGCTTCAACTCTTTCCTCAAGTTGTGTCTACATAACTTAGCCTTGTTTGACCCCAACAACATCATTTTATACTTTGCTTTTGACAATGAATAGTGGCCTTGTCATCCTCATTTACAGGAAATGATGCACCAACCTAAGTCAACCTATAAGAATAGTCAACATTGCGATGGCATGTAACCCATTAAACATGGCAGACTAAAAGTTTAACCATACCAGTCATACTGAAACTAAAATGCTCTAGTTTAAAATGTAGCAGTGTGTGAATGTATGCATACTAATTTGAGTTTGTCCTGAAATTCATTCAAACCACATGTAACATGTAAACTCTGCCCATGTGGTAGTTGCAAAATAAGAAAAAGTCAGCTCTTATTGAGTCAGTGACAGAATGAATTAAAAGATGTCACGGGTACATCTGTTCATTTATAAGTAACACTGCCTTACTTCCTCATTCACGGCTTCTGGTGTTGACAGATAGATTCGCCACACCTCGCCAACAAATATAATTGCCCTCACAACCTGCTAGATGCTGCCAGCTTCACTCAGATCTAAGCAACATGCACAGACAGTATGCCTTTGCATCACATCTGAGGAAAACTGTCTCTTTAAGGGTGAATGCTGATGATAGTGAGGGTGGAAAAAGGGTACAACAGCCACTCTGGAGCCTGTAGAGCCTTCTGAGAAGTGATCATGCTGGCACGCACAAGGCTGTGCTTAGCTTGGCCTCTGCTAGTGAAACTGCATCAATGTGTAGTAGGCAAGATAATACAGTGGGGTCTGTCACAGCCTGGTGCCAGTAATGACCAGGCACAATATCTACAGTATCTCTGGGGAAACCCATTCCTATCACCTAAGAAGCATGGCATACAACTGCACAAACTAGACTTAATATATAAAGCAGAAACAGAATAGCAATCAGCTCTGCATAGTGCTTGTTTACAGCACATTTTGCACAAACACAGATTATAAACACACTATGAGAATGTACTTTGTTAGTACAAAATATAGTTAAATAGATAGACCCAATCCAGTATTTGTTTTATGCTTATGTTTCTTGTATTTATTATTATTGCTTTGTCCAGTGTGGCTAAGATGCAATTACCTCTGTAATAACTACATACAGCATGTAAGGATGCCATTATCCAAAACAACATGGAATTTGTTAAAACATGAACAGGTCATATACCAGCAATTATAAGAAAACATAATTTTGTTCGAATGACAGCATCATGTTATCAGGGCTAACACACATTAACATATCATTCATTCAATCTTCAAAAAGGTCATTCCTAAGAGCAAAATTAATAAACATCTTAATTTCTAGGAGTAGGAAGGGGAAAAAAAATAAAAGTTTTATTGCTGACTATTCTGTTTGTAAATAATTTCAACGTTGTATTGTATTTTTATGGGGATAGGACATGGGCATGGACATGCGTTTTCACATAACACAACATTCACAACATTATTTCACAAATAATGTAATGCATATATAACATTTTTGGTTTTACTTGACTGATTAAATCCTTTAGTGAACCTTCGCCATTATATGCAGCTCTCACCTGGTCAATGATGGAGTCCAGGGTGCTGAGCAACAGGAAGCCCCGCCCCCGGACTAGGTACTCCCCCAAAGCGACCATGTGACTTTCCTCCTCGTCCTCCTCTCGTGCCTCGGCCCTCTGAGCCACGGCACTGCACAGCTGGTGGACATCAGTCAGGAACTCCCTGGCCAGGGTGTTGCTGGCCCCACTCATGTCTGAGCTATGGCACAACAGGACACATGCTATTACATGCTTGATTACAAGCATTCAAGCCAAGGTGCATGTGATTCTGCCATCAGGCCGATATACCCAATAGCTTTATGTGCAGGACAACATGCTAGCCTGCTAACGAGCATACACAGTGAGGTGACAAGGTCTTGGAGCCTGTGGGTGACTACATGATCACACATTTGCAAGGCACCTTGCAACATTTAACAACAATAAAAATAAATTCAGAGCCCAAGAAAGGGCCAAACATTATTAGCAGTAATTGTTGTGACCACACGAGCATGTGGTTGGCAGCAAACACGTGATGATGCATATGTTAGAACTTATTCATGAGCAGCTTTGTATGAATACAGTCGGAACTATTTGGCTGCTGAGTCATTTGAATAGTGCAACTGAACCATACGGTACACGTTACAGTGTGAACATGATAGAGATCAAGCTCACACAGAAGAGACATCCGTACTCTGTTACAACATTTAACCTGCGCCCAAGACTGGGCTGAGTGAGTTGACCACCATGAGTTGTAGCCAGCCTGCTATGAGGAGTGCTGACAAACGCTAAACGAGAAGTTAAAGTTAAGAAGCGAGAAGATGACCACACACGCACACACACACACCACAGGGCAGTCGCAACCATTACCAGCACGCTATAGTTTTTTCCCTGTCACACACACACACAACACAGTGAAACAAACCAGTTAGCCTACAGACAATAACTACACAGTTCTACTGAACACTGGCAAGAAGACACACACTCAAAAATCAGACTTGTCTTAACCTGCCAGTCACTATTCAGAAACCCAAAAATTCCCTCCAAAATGTTGTGAAAGCATTTCACACGCCACAACAAAAGCAAAGAAGGCAAAGAAAAATAAGCAGTGTGGATCTAATTTCCAAATACCTGAAGACACATTCCTGACAGACAAGCAAACAATGGGACAATAGTCCTGATCTTACCAAATATCTGAGGCCTCAACACTCTTTTCCCAGCAATCATGCTGTGTATGAGCTGAGCTAAAGCACAGCTCTAGCGGTTGGGTTCGCATGGCTCCTCACAGGACTACCGACTGCATTTTCTGTTCCACATCCGCAGCACAAATTTCATTAAATTTGAATTTCAAATGGAAGCCTTCCCGATTTGCACTAGATACACGCATCACATGAAAGCATGTGATGTCACATGGCACTGGGACAGGCCTTGGGAATAGGAACAAGCCACCAATAGCCTTGCAAATACATCAGTATTGACCCCTTGGTCACAACAATTAGCCCAATATTAAGCACTACAGTGACTGACTGAGGCAATTCCTCTACGTTCTGTAAGAACAATGCATGCTGCCAGCCTCCTCCATTATCCACACTAAATTGGATGCATTCAAATAAAACACTGACCCCAATGAATGCTAATATAGATTCTATATTGTAGTTGCCCACTAAGAATTTGAATTTTATCCCAGCAATAATTCATTTTATATAGTTTTTCCACATTTTATATTATTGAATGTCCATCCATCCATCAATCCATCCATCCATCCATCCATCCATCCATCTTCATCCGCTTAGCCATAGTCGGGTCGCGGGGGCAGCAGCTCCAGTAGGGGACCCCAAATGTATCTTTTTTTGTATTGAATTTGACTTTATTATTCAGTACACATAACTGTACTTACAAATCTACTCAGAATAGTAGTTTTGTTCTAGCTTTCACAATAGTTATTAAAAAAAGTTTGTGTAGTAACTTATTAAAAACTTGTTAGAATACAGTATAACACTATAATATATTTAGGCCTACTCACTATTGTGGAAGTACTCAGGCACACACACAATGTGTTGTGTTTTTGTCCTAGCTCACAAACTAGTGCAGCCAGTTTTGTCAACTTGTGGTATGAAAGGGATCATAATGCATTTGTCTCTGATCATGTGTACAGGCATCAGAGCCACAGAGTTCTCTTGGGGATTGTCTATGGAAGTGGGGGATGCAAGGTAAGACATGCTTAGCTCACAGAAGACATCTGTGCTCCCTACCCGGTTGTCAATAAACCGTGATCACTCAGTTTATCACAGAGTCTTCCATGGTTCAGACACAATTACCTTACCACAACATAAAAATAAAATACCTTTATAGCTTTGTGAATAGAGGACATAACTTCTGTAAACTCATAACAATGTAACTTCAACTTGTGTCATGATAACTTCATGTTTTGGTGAAATGGTCTGTGCATTAAGAATGGCACTAACTTCTCAGTTTCTGCCACATATAGCCGAATAGAGAGAGCGGTGGCAAAGGGAGATGTTTTGACATGCTGCCAGAGACCAGAGAGAAAGGTTTTTTGAAGTTCTAATTCTCTTGACATATTCACATTACCTACTTTATGATATTCACATTTTTGAGAATGCGGCAAAGATATTACTGGATCTCACCAAAATGTAAGATTTTGTCTAGTTAGTATAATAGCCTAATTTAGTAATCCAGTTTAAAGATAATGTATTTTTTTTCTTTACTATAAGAAGTAAGTGACACATACAGTAAATCAAAATCAGATGCATGGCAAACAGACTAAAACTCCGCCTTGTTTAAAGGGGTAGTATGTATTTATTGGCCAGTGGGGGCAGCGCAAGTTACCAGCAGGTTAAAGTAAAGCAATGGTATACGTATATAGTATATTTTGACAATCTGCGTGAAAATGTCAGCAATAATGTGCATAATATGGATGTGGGGTTTGATATATGATATTATTGTTTATCGCGATACAGTTACTCATGATAATTATATCGTGGTGAATGTCCATTATTGGGATAATCATGAATATCCTCAAATAAGTTTGAATATTTTCACAAGTAACTGTCTAGCTCATTTGTACAGTCCAATTGTATTGACTTCTCATTTATTAATTAGCCTGCATCTTTGCAGTAAATCGTCAGCATGACTGAAGGTTCGGCTTGTCCTTCGTGTCCCCCACATAAAAAAAGATATATCGGATTTGTTGAAATACTGGTTTGAAAACCAAAATAATCATACAAAAAAGGATAATGTAGGTTTTATAATACAATAAACCAAATGTAAAAAAAGTGCCATTTTAAGAGTTTAATAATAATAATAATATATAATAAATAATCGTGATAATACCTTAATTTTTCATTCAGTCACATGCCTAGTGCATAACATGATAAGGATGTAGACTGCTGCCCCAGCTCCACACTACAGACATGCAATGGTACAAAACACACTTTGAAGACACAGCAATCAGACACAATGCAGGGACAGGACCTACCAAAACTTGAGTGCATCCTTGGTGTCATGGCTATGAAGGTGGCGCACACAGTGGAAGACACACAGGAAATTCTCAAGACATTGTAGGCTGACCTGATGGGCACAATAGACAAAGAACAAACATTAAAATACAGTAAACAAGAGTAAATATACCGTGTACTGTACCTAATAGTGCATATAAATCAATGTTTTGGGAGACTGAAATTAGCTTCCATTAATGCGATGTCATTTCACCACATGCTCAATGTGATAAAAGGTCATTTATGCCTAGCGTTCAAGTCATCTACAGTATTACAGGCTTTTACAGGTTGTAACAGAGGACAAAGACGAGTGGACAGTCTCAACTCGTTTTGTCTCTCTACACAGAAGGATCCAAACATTAGAGTGACTTTAATTTGCACACCCATTTACTGCTGGAGAATTACAGTCCATTATGCTACTGCTGCATTGGAGAGTAGTAGTGCTCCTACAGGCAAGTAGCCTACAGTAGTTCAGATAAATTGGTTCCTAAAGTTATCCTCTAAGCCAGGGGTTCTCAAACTTTTCAGCTTGTGACCCCCCAAAATAACAGTGTTCCCCAGAGGTGGTAGAAGAAGAACAGCCATAATATTATTTGATTGTATTTCAATATAGGCTATTAGCAGAATACATCAAATTTATGTAGAAACTGTCCTTCTACTAACAATTATGTCTAAACTATTTTAAATCATTTTGAACTTTTGACCCCCTCCTCTGTGTCTCGCGACCCCCCAGTTTGAGAACCGCTGCTCGAAGCCACTGTCCATCTACCATTACTGTATCTCTTAACCTCATTCGCTTTTTACGAAGGTAAGCTAGCGCCTCTGTCAGCGCTGACTGGATTCAGTCAAGCAACACTGCTCCCCGTATAATCTGTCTCTGCTGGGCGTCTGCCACCTCCATCCCAGGAAAGAAAACAAGAAGGTACCCTACCAAATGTAGGTTGCTACCTCCTGAGAATCATGGGGGAGATGGTTTGAGAGATTATTTCACGTTTTAAATAATGCTTGTTATTCATTTGGCACCAGTTACTGTATAGGCCTAATGGACATGTTATTATCTTACCAGTGTTTGAGTAGTGTGTCATTATGGGTTGTAGGTGTAGTTTGCACTGTTTAGTGAAATTTACAAAGTAATTAGCACTTAAGTTATAAAGGTATAAAAACAAACACCACAAAAAAGCCATTAATCAATACTGGGGGAGGATCATAGGCCTACAATTACCATATGAAAACACCTGCTGTACCAGAGTGTGGGTTGAAGGTGTTAAGGCAGCAGTATCAAGTCATGACAGTTTTCACTGCGTTAACACCACGATACAGTATAAAAATCTGATCTACCCATTGCGACACAGCAGTTTTACAGTCTTGTGATGAATCAACTTCCTTCCTCTATCACGCAAACGGAAGGTGACATTTTCCATATTTAAAAAAATAAGTACATCAGCTGCCTTACATGGTACCTGCATGAAGGCGTTATTGAAATCCTCGGCAGTTTAACATTAGAAAAAAAAAATAGAAAAAAAGACTAAAGTGATGACTAACGCACACGCACGCTAAGCGCACAAGCACGCTAAACGCACATGTGAGTTAGCCATGAGTTACATGTGCATGTGTGCGTGGGGGTCACTTCACACCCAGGGGCATGGTCACCACCACACTGTGAAGAGAGGAGAGAACTGTGTGATGAGAAAGCCCAGAATAGACAAGGAATTGTGACAACACAATAATGGTCAGCCTAGAGAAAATACATCAGATGACAGAAAAGATAGACCAGGCTTGTGATTGGCAGGAAATTGTCAAAATCAACAATTTAAAGCCTCAGGCTATACAAGAATTACAAACTTACTATATTTATGGAGGTTACGGCCTTGTAAACTAAATGCACAGATTATGGCTTTCCCTTCCCTTGCTGTATGAGTACAACCAGCCAGCTCACTTCATAGCCTGTGTTTACACTTGCTTTTTCCCCACCACAGAAAACAAGACTCAAAGGGGTTACAGTATGTTACTCATTTCCCAGCAATAGGATTGTTATACACTCTGAGACTTTAGTCAAATAGTGCTGTGTGCACTCATCACAGGCAGATAGAGGCTGTAGTGATTTGATAATGGACAGATTGCAATACAAGTAATATAGCTTGGTAGGCTAATCAACAGCTCCACAAGCTTCCGATCCAAACTGCCTCCATCACCAATCACCAGCAGTGTAAGCCTGTGGCTAGTGGGACTGAGGGACATGACACTACACGAGTCTTCTGGCTGGTGACTGAATTCAGACAATAACATAAGCACAAATAGCTTAGACAATTTGCATAAGCACTGAAGTAGGGATAGGCAATGTTTGATTCTATTTTCAGGTGTAGAACACAGTCAGCATAGAAAATGGAATGTCAATAGCTCATATGGATTTGCTCAAGTGCACATGGCTGAAATTCTCACCAATAAGAGCTTATTAATGCATGGGCCATCTGAACTACTAACACAAATTCTGAAAACGTGCTGATTAACATCAAAACCTAAGGTAAAACTAACATTCTGATCATCTAAATGTGTCCAAAATGTCTTTGCATTTTAATCAGCCTTGTGAAATTGCATAATGACGCTACGCTAGCATAACACACTAATAGTTAATGTCTGCGGTGCATAGACCATACACATTTCCAAAGAAAAGCATCGGAACAAGTTTAGTTTGAAAGAGTTAGGTGAGGGGTTGTCAATCACTCCATATAAAAAGGTAAAAAGTTCACAGCCATTTCTTTTTAACATTATTTTCCAGTACACAAATCACAAAAAGTCTGATCATGAGACCTGATGGCCAAGTCATCCACTGAACAAAACATACTTCCCTCTAAAGGATAACTAGGTCGCTTAGGTGCAAAGGTAAAGGTGCTATCCCGTCCTTAGGAGAAAAGGAATAATGTTATTCATTTTCCCAATTGAGACCTTTCCTGATCTAATTTCACATTTCGATGATGAGCATCACGAGGAGCCCCTAACGTTGCACATTTCCCACAATTCCAAGAAACCAGAGCTGTCTCGCAAAGCTCTGGTGTGGCTGTGTGTTCTCACTTTCATATTCAAGAGCACACAGCTAGACCAATGCTTTACTAGACGCCGGCCTCAGATTTCCTGGTACAACCACTACAGAGCGTGCTGTGTTTGCCTATGCTAGCAGCTATGTTACACACTGTCACACTCAACACTGACAGCGATGTTTACTGAAGCATTACGTTTAACACAGAAATAAACACACTGCTGTTGTTTCTGTTGCCAGGGGTGGATATAGCGAGGGTTTCGGTCCACACAGGAGCCAACCTAGCCTATGCTGGTACACTTGTTTGCTTCCATCGTCTGCAGGAAAGGTTTGTGAGTGCAACATAACTTATTAACATGTCCCTGCATGGAAAGAGCTGGAGCTGAACAGAGGTGGGAATGTGATTAATTTGAGAACAAATTATGAATTATTCATTACTTTAGTCAATTGTTTGGGTGTGAATATAAGCACTAAAAAATGCAGTAACGCAGTTCTTAGACAAGTCCATTAGTCAACTATGAAAACCACGAAGACCTCTGCCAAAAAGGTTAAAGAAAACTAACTGTATTGGAAGATTCACCGAAGGCAGTGGCCAATGTTTATCTGTTCCGTCTAATCTATTGTGTACTGGCTAAATTCTACATTGCAGAAGCTAGATATAGACTATGATGCAAGCAAACCATAACAGCCACTGGCTGAAAATGACTGGCATGGTATAAGAGGGCACACATGTGGTTTGTTTTCAAGTAGAAGTAAAAGAAACATATACTGTGTGTGGGAGTATTTCACCAGCATTTGATCCAGGAAATTGCACAATTTATATAATAAACTATATTCAGTAATGTCCTTTAGTCACATCTTTAGATAAGAGCTTTACCATGGAAGGAAAGCAAAGCTCAGAACTGAAAGAGGAGCGTAATTAACTACTGTAATGATTCTGAACATTTCAGGAGTATACTCCTTATCTGTGTTGTAATGTATGCCTACCCAGCTTTTACTTAGACTATGGTAAAGCTCAAGTACAGTACAAAAAATACTGCATCAGTGAATAGGATGCTACTTACCAGGTTAGTCTACTCATTCAAGAAAAAGAAACATCAGTTAAAAAGGCATATTGTATAGTTCATTTCATGCAAAAAGCTGTCTGGCTCAAAAAGTCCTCGACCTATTCCAACATAAAACCTGAGGTTATACACTGGTGTGAAGAGTACACAGTAGCAGCAGAAGTGTAAGCATGTGAAAAGTGAAATGTGTCAAACTCAATGTATTTTGAAACATCCTGTCAACTGTAAATCACAGAATAAAGGCCACAGTATGTTGCAGTTGCTTTTTGTATGGTAACCATTAAGTGTATTGCTGTAGTTATTAATGACCTACAATACTACAATTCTGAATTTGAAGTTCATAAATAGGTCAATGTAAAATATAGAAGGAAAACAAAAATCAGGATACTGACAAAATCTTGTACCATAAGGAAAATTAAAATAATAATAAATATAGATCTCAGGACACAAGACTGCTCAGATGTGTGGCGGCTAAAGTTTTGATTCATGAAGTGTTTTCAGTATGAACATGCATGACAACAGGAACCCAAACAATTCACTGCCATTACAGTAAAACGCTGTATATTATTAAGAGGAATGGAGAATCCAAACATCCAAATAAAGTAAATGAACGCATCACAACACATTAGCTATCAATATTATTTTTCTCATAAATTAAGTGAAAAAAATAAAAAATTAGTGAAAATGTCTTTTGAGCATGTGGAAACCACTGCCATGTGGTGTGTGTAGTGTTATCCTAACCGGAGTCTCGTGATAGACAGTTTTGGTTCATGGGCCAGGAGGAGGGAATAAAAAAATGGGTGGGACAGAGATTATAATTGATGCTTTACACAAGCCTATTCGTTGAGAGAGAGAGCGAGAGCGAGAGAGAGAGAAATAAAGAAATTTACTGTTCAACGGAAATACACACAATACACAATCTAAGGTGAACTGTCATAATGTCCCTTTTCTTTACACCCACACATAGGCAAACGTAAATCATAGTTTAGATGTCTTTGAAAACACACTCTGGAATTAATATGGTTAATGTGCATACAATTAATAGAGCAGTAAAACAAAATGTGAAGGCATAAATTAAGGGCCCGGGCAAGGGTGTGAACGAATGACTCCTTTAAGATATAATAATGCATCTTCTGAAACACAATGACTTATGTATTACCCACATACCTGTAAATCTGCTCCTTGCAGTCTACAGTCCATGTACTTCTCCCATGCAAATAACAGATCAGCTCGATGTGGATCAGCCATATCGCGCAAAACTCAAGCTATGTTTATAAAATAAGTCAGGAATCAGGCAATGCTTCTTTTACCAGTGTGAGGGGTATCCTTGTCAATCCTTTAACTGTCCAAAAGCGGCAAAAGAAGCAAGGAAATGAGATGAAAACGAAAGCTTTCCCCGGTTCATTCATGGCACATCCATGTATTCCCGTCAGGAGCGCCGTTCTGTTACTTCTGCAGAAAACACAAAAGTGTCAATGGCTAGCATAGCATTGACGTAATAATAGGCTACACAGTTGAAGGTATTGAGAGGTCTCAGTGTTGCCCATACAATGCTAATACGTAACTAGCAAAAAGAACTAATTCGTGCATACAAGTTTGACACCGACGTTACGTTCACTGAAAACACTCAAAACACATTTAGATTCAAGCTAGCCTCTGACAAGTGCATCATCGGCAATTGAGTTCCACTCAAATTCCACTTCCGGTTTACGACTTCTAAATAAAGGTACGACCTGACGCCATACCTCAGTATTTAGTTGGAGGCATGCCATTGTAGCCTACATAACTAGGAACATTTTAAAATTATAAACGTCATTACTCTACTCTAATCTAATTTTATTAAAATGCACGGCAGTAGGCTACAGTAGGCCTTATGAATAAAAAATATAAATTAATGTTCTACAGAAATGTTATTCGCATTATTATGAAACACGTCAGAACACCAGAATCTAGAATGGATTTATGTTAACTTGACAGATGTTCAACTAACTTATGGCTACCAACGCAAGCACACATGATAATATTCGAATAGAAATATACGGCTAAAATATAAAATATATGCTAAAATAATTGTGCTTAAATATTCTGCTGTAGAAAACATTTAATTAGGCTGAATAGCTCCTGGTATAGCTCTATGGTAGATATAGACCTATAGTTAAAATAAGACAGCTGCCTACACCTACATGTTACTGCTGTATGTGTAGACCTACAATTACTATATAGTTATGGGTAGCACAGGAATACATTACTATTTTTTATTATCGATGTATTACTGCTCTTGAACCTATACCAAATTATATTTGCTTCATTTGTATGATTATGAGGCAATTTCTCTTGCAATTACAATAAACCCATTTGAACAACAATATCAAATAAATATTAAATTGAGTTTAATTGGAAAATGATGAATGAATGGAAATGCATAGCCCTACCTCAGATTAGGGAGCAATAGCCTATCTGGGGGCAAACTCATTGGACTGACAGTTATATTGTTAGTCATTGGTAAAATCTGAATGTCTTGTCGAAACAAAAATATTTTAGAGTTTGTTTAAAACCCTGTAAACTGGCTGAATAATCGTTATAGACATATTGCTGTACGGATACCTATTCGATTTGGTGGTAAAGACAAGAACATCTTTTAGTGGGTCCTGTGGGTGTCAGTGATAATTGGAATAGGTTGTCAAGTTTGTGGGTAGCCTGCCTAGGTGATGTAAATATGATTTTTGGCACACTTATTGGTAGATTGCTATTCATCCCATCTAACATTCTGAAGGCTGCAGGGGGCAGCAGCTTCAGCAGGGGACCCCAAACCTCCCTTTCCCGAGCCACATTGGAAAGCTCTGA